>JAQIXC010000157.1:0-42715 GCA_034697605.1 Metabelba pulverosa
AAAATGTTTTCACTTGTGATTCGAGTGATTCGAATGAATTGATTGCGAGTTTTGACACAAATTTGTGTCGAATTTCTTCCAAAACTCGTGAATTGAATGCAAACGACAAACGAGTCGTTCGTCGAGTGAATCGAAACGCAAACCAATCGACGAGTGATTCGATTGATTGTCGAAAACAATCACTAAATGGACGCGACTTTCGATGCGATGAATGTCTGAAGAGATTCAACACTAAATCGAATTATTTGAGACATAAGTCGATTCATTCGTCAGTCAAGCAATTCGTTTGCAATGAAAGCAATTGCGAGAAACGCTTCAAACGAAGCGATGTTTTGAAACAACACATCCGGAGATGTCATACAAATGTAAAGGCATTCGAGTGTAGAGACTGTGTAAAGAGATTCGGCACTCAATCCGCACTTTTGAGACATCGTTCGACTCATTCGAGAGTCAAAACATACGAATGCAATCAAACCGATTGTAATAAACGATTTCAATATAAATGCAAATTGTCTGAACACATGCGCAGACATCGCAACGATCGCCCGTTTCGTTGCGATTACAGCGAATGCGATAAATGGTTTAAATCGAAAAATAATTTGACATTACATCAGAACACCGTTTACTCGAATCGATGCGACTATCGCTGCGATTATAATGAGTGCAAAAAGCGATTTAAAAGCAAATTCTCTCTGAATCGACACAAATACCTACACTTCGGAGTGAAGGCATACGCGTGCCGTCGAAGCGATTGCGAGCAGCGGTTCGCCGATCCGTCGGCTCTTCGCCAGCATTGCATTCGAAAGCATTCGACTAAACGCGCGTTCGCTTGCGATTACAGCGATTGCGATAAACGCTTTAAAACGAAATTGCAATTGACTTCACATCAGAATTCCGTTCATCTGAAGCAACGCGACTATCGATGCGATTACAACGACTGCGGAAAGCGATTCAACGCGAGATCGAATCTAACGACACATAAACGCATTCATTCCGGAATCAAAGCTTACGCTTGCGATCGCACGGATTGCGATAAAAGCTTTCATTGGAAGTCGAATCTCGAACGGCACGTGAAAACGCATTCGAAATAAGTGTCGAAACAATTACTCTATTATTATTTTTTTTTATTATAACATTGTATTTTAATTACAATACTATTTTAAATGTGGAGTTGTAAACATTCTTTTTTCTTTCAATGTTCTTAAAAAATAAAAATAACAAGGCAAAATAATACTTTCCGTTTGTATGATATGTGCATCTGTTTATTATTGTAAAAATTAACATTGTTTAAAAATATAAATTCTTTATGATGAATATTTGTTATTTTAGAAAAATTTAGTAATCGATAAAATAAATTCATTATAGGCGAAAATGTCATGTTATTTTAAACTCTGACATTCAGCGCTTCGACGAGTAGGACATTAGTGCTCAGGCCTTCACTCAGTCGATGTGCGCCAACACCTCCGGCAGCGCCGGCGCCGACCACTATATAATATTTAATATTATCATAATTTTACTAATAAATTGTTCATATTTATATTTTAATAATTATATTCAAAATAACTAACCTTCTGCATTACTTATTCGCAAAGCTTGCAGATTGTGCTACTGTCTATGCAAGAAACATCATGCTACAGTTGCGCCGCGGGCCACAATCTGCAAGCTTTGACTTTTCCGTTAATATCTTTAACTGTTAAACATGCTATTATTTATGAACAAGACTCAATGCATTATAAAAAAATTAGTCAATTATTTCCTCATTTCTTATTCTTTAAATGACATAGGTTACATATTGAATTGTCATATTTTTTTATTCAGTTCTATTTATTATAAAATGTTGCTAATTTAATCACTTTTTATAACAATATAAAATTATTAAACTTAGATTTTATTAGCCAAATTTTACATGGCAAATTACATTTAATAAACAGATATTTGAACCAAATGTACATTTATTTCTATAAATGAATGTTAAGTGTTGTGAAATAAATTGAATACGAATAAGAAAAACAATAGTTTCGCAACGAATAAATTGAGAGAAAAACATATTAAAAATTTAATTCAAAAAAATAATACTTTAAACGGTATTAATTTAGTCAACGTTTCGCTGTTTCGTAGTTTCAACACTACTCCAACTCAAATGCGTTTTCATGTGTCGCTTGATATTCGACTTCTGCGTAAAGAGTTGTTTGCAATCGGGATAATCGCAAACCAATACATAGAGTCCGCTGTGAATGCGTTTATGTATATTCAGCTGCGACTCGCGTTTGAATCGTTTTTTGCACTCAATATAATCGCAGCGAAAATCCGGTCGATTCGAGTGAATGTTCTTATGATGTGCGCGTAAGTCGCCTATAGTTTTGAAGCGCTTATCGCAGTTTTCGTAATCGCATTCGACGTTTCGTTCGTTCGAATGTCGCTTCAGATGCAGTCGAAGAGTCAACTTATCGGCGAATCTTTGTTTACAATCGGTTTGATTGCATTCGAACGGTTTGACTGCGAGATGAGTGCGTTTGTGACTATTCAGACGTGACTTTTGTTTGAATGTCTTTCCGCAGTCGTTGTGATCGCATCGATAGTCGCGCCGACCCGAGTGAACAGTAATCTTGTGAATTAATTCAGCTATTATTTAACCAAGTTCAGTTTTTAATTTTTAGTATACCTAAAAATTGAGCATTTATACTGACTACATTTATATTTGATTATTTATGGTATTTATGGTATTTATGTAAAAGTTTCTAATATTATTTTCAAAATTAACTTTAAGATAACAATTTTGTTCAAAGTTTTTATGACAAGTTAATTATTTTAAACATGGTACCTTTTATGGTAACTTATAAAATACAATGTAATTTTTAAGATAATTCTAATTTTTTATTGAAATACGAATTATACCTGTATTTTAATACAATAGTATTAATTTCTTAATAAATAGATTAACAGTTATAAAATTTTAAGTTCACTTCATATACTAACAGATCTATCGATTCATTAAATCAATGCTTTCATTCAAAACGATTACACTTTCGCTCCGATTATCTAATCCCTGGCCATAACTACTCGGGTATGACTATTGGCATCTATTGTCAACTCAGTCTATGCCGAGAGTGAGACCGACTGGAAGATCGCTTTAAAAATTCCGGTTTAATTCATTCAATAAATTTGTTTCGAATTAATTAATAATCAATAGCACCGGTAGTACTGGCGCCGGCACTGGTAGTCCGGGAACTCAAAGTGTGTGCAAATCGTTGCACTCATTGAGTGTTTGAATGCATTCTATTGTCGAAACATTTTCTCAGCTTTGCGTCAATAGTCAGACGTTTCCGTTCGACTCGAGTTCGCAAATTGGGATTAATACAAACAACTGTACAGTAATAGAAGGGAGAGGTCTATGTAAATGACTTTTTGATTATTTTAGTTAAATATGGGATTTATTTTTTGAAATAAGTAACGCATTTTGTGGATTGTATGCATTAAAATGTGTTTTGAGTTCTAATCATAGGACTGGTATGAACATTCCCACTCTATGGGATAATTATCAAGACATTTTGTTATCAATTTTTACCCATACCAGTAAGTTACATCTAATACGTTCATGCTAAAAATTTTAATAACGTAACTTTTGTAGCTTATTGGTATGGGTAAAAAATTGATAACAAAATGTCTTGATAATTATCCCATAGAGTGGGAATGTTCATACCAGTCCTATGGTTCTAATCAAGAGTTCGAACGTATTTCTAAATTGAGTTTTAATCCAATTCTCACATAATTATCGATCGACTGAATAGTTAACTGAATTAGTGATTGAATTATGAATTCAATGAATGGTTTATTCGAAAAATTAAATCTAAATTTGAGTAAATTATTCGAAGTATATAATCGATTGAATAGTTTGAGTGAATTGAGTGAAAAAGTGTTGGTATTAACGGAAAATGTTTTCACTTGTGATTCGAGTGATTCGAATGAATTGATTGCGAGTTTTGACACAAATTTGTGTCGAATTTCTGCCAAAACTCGTGAATCGAATGCAAACGACAAACGAGTCGTTCGTCGAGTGAATCGAAACGCAAACCAATCGACGAGTGATTCGACTGATTGTCGAAAACAATAACTAAATGGACGCGACTTTCGATGCGATGTATGTCTCAAGAGATTGTGTAATAAAAATGGACTAAAGGCACACCAATTGACTCATTCCGGTGTCAAAGCATACGAATGCAATCGAAGCGATTGTAAGCAACGGTTCGCTTATAAGTCGAATCTGAATCGACATTTGAAAACAAGACATTCGAACGAAAGGCCATTTCATTGCGATTGGAATGAATGCAACGAATCGTTTAAAACTAAATCGCATTTGAGTTCACATCAGAAGAGTGTTCACTCGAATCGACGCGACTATCGATGCGATCGTAACGACTGCGGAAAGACATTCAAAACGGAATCCTCGCTTAGGAAACACAATTTTATTCATACGTCAGTCAAGTTATTCGTATTTGCAGTTATTTGAAGTCAAATCGATTGTATGAAACGATTCGCCGATCCGTCGAATCTGCAAAGACATTGCAAACGAAATCATTCGACTGAACGCGCATTCGCTTGCGATTACGGCGAATGCGATAAACGCTTTAATACGAAAACCGAATTGACTTTACATCAGAACCGCGTTTATCAGAATCGACGCGATTTTCGCTGCGATTATAACGAATGCGGAAAGCGATTCAAAAGTAAATGGAGTTTAATAACACATAAACGCATTCACATCGGCGTCAAAGCATACGCTTGCGATTACATGGATTGCAATAAACGCTTTTACCAGAAAACTAATCTCAATAAACACATTAAAACGCATTCGAATCGGTAATAAGTGTGAAAATTGTTTTGAACAAAATTTGATTTTAACGTTGAATTACTACATTGTCTTTAAGTTACAATACTGTTTTTAATATATTAATACAATTAATGTATTATTAATTCGTTTATTCCGATATATTCAATGTATTAACAAATTTTGTTTAATAAACACGTTTTGCTAAATATTGTATTAAAATAAATCGTAAAAAATAAACATGTACGCAAAACTTTAAATAAATATAAAAGTTAAGTAATAATAGATAAGTTATAATGGCTTAATGTTAATTTTTTAAAACATAATTCAACATGTTATTTATTTTAAAATTAATATTTAAAAACAATTTATAGCAGTTAATGTATGATATATTAATCACTGAATGTTTGGTTCGGTTTTCACTGAATGGAGTTCGCATTTGTGTTGGCATTGGGTATAACCGGAAACAGCGATGAGTCGCAGACCCGAAGCCGTCGGACGTGTTTGAGCCGAAGTCCTAATACTTGTCAACTAATATAAACGAAATATATTTGAAATAGTTGTGTATTGAATCATAAATCACTGATATATTGTTAATTATTAATGTAATAAAATTCAAGTATTTATAATAAACGAAACTCGTAACTTTATTGTACAATGAATAAAATTAATAAATATAAATATAACTGTTAGATACATAAGATTACACAGTATATATTAATTTTATACTCGTTTTATCATATTATAATGGAACCATGGTTGTATAATTAAAAGAATTTATTAATAAACAATAAAATTGTAATAAGTTACATCATAGTAATACATCATAGTAGTGCTTTATATATGTTTTTTATTTTGACAAATAAAAATTTAATTTATATGGTTATTTTTAATTTAGCGAAGAACTAATTTAATTAACAAATATAACAGAACTCTGACTGATATTCCGAACCAAATGCCAAAAAGTGCCGCAAAATTCGATACGAATGCTATGAATGTAATCTCAAGCGAGTGTTCGATGCGCTGATCCGGAAAGCGGTTGTGTTTTATCACTATTCGCGCACTCATTGTCTCTATCGGCAGGTCTTTGCGTTCAGTAATTGCGAAATAATAGTATCGATTCAAACAACTCATCCGACAAAACCTTTTACATTGTTTAAATTGATTTGATATTGTATTATTTAGGCATGCATTTAATTGAACTTCATAACGCCAACAGAATTTTAGCTCGTTTATTTTTCTAAAATGCCTTTTCTGCATTAAAATATGAGAATATTTATGAATGCAGTTAATATTACACTATGTATTTAATACATTTGCGAAACAATTGTAAATACAATCGCTTCGGGTTTCGACGCGACCATAGCCGCCGTCCGTCGCATACGTACGACAATCGGTCGCATAATTCGCGAATCGATTCGTTTGTATTTTATTGAATTCAATCCGAGTTTTCACTTGCATTGAAAACGCGTCATAATTATCGTAATTAAATTCCGGCATTTGATTTGAGTCATGAATAGAAATCATCATGTTACTCGAGCGGTAGGATGTCCAATAGAAATTATATGCAAACCACGCAGGATTATGTAGCAAGTATATTTCGAAGCGTCTCCATTTTATTTGTAAATTATCATTAATTTTGCTAAAAAATGTAAAACATTTTCGATAGTAATCATAGTATATAAGCGATTCTATAGGTCTGTAGTCATATATGTAGTCATTATTTGCGTCAATCACTCGAACGTATGAATTGTTATTCAATGGATTAAATGGATTGAAACTAATATTTTCAAACATGTTCAATAGTGATGTATTAATCATGATAGATTCAATTAGTTTATCCATTATATCATCTGATTTCTCTAACTTATAATATTTTTTAATTTTTTCAATATATTCCGGATATCTATTCTTGATTTTATTGAATGATATAAACGTCGGAAAACATGTTGTAATCGCAGGTATAGTCGAGTATTTGTTTGTTTCCATTCGCGTCGACACTACTGTCCGACGCGACAGGTATTCCGTAGTTATTATTATAGTTTGATATATAAAACCCAAAAAACATATAAATAGTAGAATATAATTTTGATAGTTTGAAAACTTTTCATTTGCCATGTTTAGTTTTATGAAATGGTTACAAATGTTAAAAATAAAATTCACAAGCTTGTACGCGGAAAGAGCAAGCCAGAATCGTACCAAACCGCATAATTTTGTTGAGAAATGCATCAAGGTTAGATGTGGCACATGCTCATTTATACTATCGTAATGTTTATTATGTACAATTTGAAAAAGCAGACGGTCTGAACGCGTCATAGATCTTGTACCATATTCTACATTGCGCATTTTTGTAAAGATATAATATGTTTCGAAACAATTTTGTTGACATATTTGTTTGCATTTATGTACTACTTGTATTAAATTTAATTGAAAATTATGCAAGCTTGAATTATTGCAAAATTTATTTAGTTGGTTAAAATATTTAACTTGATAAAATATGTTAGGAATGATTGGAATGCATTTTAAATTATGTTTTCGTAGAATTGTATTAATAAGACATTCATTGATACAATCGGTTCTCGTATTCGTATGACTATAGCTGTCGTCCGACGCATACGAACGACAATTGCTTTCATACGGCGGCGGCAATAGTCTTGTTATTATTTTGTTGAATGCAATTAATTCTAACCTTCCGATGGATAACTGAATATAATTTTGAATATTTGAAAAATCGGGATAATTATTGTCAGAATGTATAGCAAGAAATAAATAATTATCATATGGACTTAACGGAAACCACAATTTGTTGTGAAAGATTTTTACAGTCAAAACAATAAAATTTTCGTCGTTTTTGTACAATATTTCTGCCATGTTAATAAAATAGGTAAAACATTTGCGTAATTTACCTTGTATAAAATTAAATGAAACAATTTGATTTTGCTCGGTATCCACTCTATATCTACCCATATTTACATCTATCTTAATATTATTATTTAAATTAAGCGATAAATTATTAAACATTTCATAAATTGTTGCATTGTATGAATTTTCTAATTTTTCAAATTGAAGGAAATAGTTTTTAATAAGTAATTGATTGAGTGTTTGATTTAAGTAATCATTTGCAGTCATATTTTTAACAATATCTATATATTCCTTATAGAGTCCGCGATATTCTGTAAATCTGTTCGCGTATTCACGCATTGATACAGTAGTGGCGAAACAGACTGTAATCGCAGGTATTTTCCTCGACTTCAAGCGATCGATACGAGTGTTCACTACTGTTGAGTAACTCATATATTCCGGAAATAATTGCGATATTTGGTACACAAAACCAATTATAGCCAAACATATCACTGAATTTGATTTTAAGTTGAATTTATGTTTCTTTATAAAATTATAACATTTCTGTAGTTTTGAAGGCTTTTCCTCAACAAATGCATAACGTCTCGCAAAATAAGCTTGTTTCATTTTTAAAATATTCTTATTTATTAATTACAAATGAAAAATAATAGCAATTATTAATAATTGTGTTATATTATGCATGTAATATATTGAATATTTGCATAATATTTTGTATGTAATTTAATAATGTATTAAATTATTAAAAAGTTGTTATTTTTTATTTTAAGTCGTAATAATAATATATTCATATCATTGTTTATTTAAAATATAATTTTTATATGTAGGTTGCATTCCCTACATATAAATCTAGTGTCTCCTTATCGTAATAAATATTTTACTCATTATAAACGTAAATTATGTTTATTTTTAATTTTGTTATTTATATTTAAATATATATGTTTAATTATTTTATATTTATATTTTTGTGATAAACAAAGTAATTATGTTGTTTGCAAAATATTTAGAATAATTGTAGCGTTAATTGATAATATACTTATTATAAAAAATTAATTACATTAAGTACTTCAATGCTTGTATGTCAATTGCTGAATAATAAACTTATTTGATAAATGCACAAGAAAAATATATTGCATAATAAAAACTTGTTATTTTTATTAATGAGAAATCAATATACAATTTACTAAAAACTTCTTATACTTACTCGTTGGATGACTTCTCTGTCAGTCAGGAATATGGTTTGATTTGTTATAACATTAAAGTATATTAACTAATAACAAGATGTGTAACAATTTATCGGCGAATGGATAGACTCGCGGCCGTAATTAGTGGCCAAAAGTCAGTGATTACTACGCATTCTACTGCTATCTTAATACTATAATAGCTTATGTTACTGCTGGATAGCAGAGTGAAATGCATAGTACTACTGTACATTGTACACTGTATAATTGTACTGCATAGTTTTGCAGTTTAACTACTGCATAGATATCACTGAATTATATGTTAATTAAACTTTAATAAAAACTCCCGGAGCTCCCGTTTGAGACCACCGTTCCAGAACGACTTAATTTTTTTTATAAACATTTAATCAATAATAAATTTAATAATAAATTTTTTAATTAAATGCGGTTTAATTAAATTTATAAATATTAATAAAATTTTTAATTAAACCAATTTATCCTATATTGTACTATTTTATTTTATAATTGTTTAAATATGTATAGCACATGTGTAGTTTAAATTAGTAAAATCTATGTAAAGATAATTACCATTTTAGTTAATTAGTAAACTAAACTATCAGTCTATTCACTCGAGCTAATGTATTTTTACATACAGTATAATATAATAATTAATGTAATAATCTTTATATTCTCAGCTATTGTATTTCTTTATTAAATTTGCATTTTATAATTACTTTAATATTGCCACTCCATTAGTAAACATTAATAGGTATTAATTAATTAATACATTTATAAAAATGCATTTTTATGATGTCTAATCTCAACAATCTTATATAAATTGAATATTTTTAAAATTAAACTCATGTGATAGTATATTTTAATAAATATACTTATAATTGTTGATATTAAAATAAATTATTTTTAAAAATAACTTGTTTAATAAACTACACCTTAAATAGGGCGGACTAATTTACAAATATAATATCATAATGCCTATAATATAAATAAATTATATTATTTACATGTAGATATCTAGATGTGTTGACAAATAATTATTAATGTAAATTTTACTGTTTAAAAAATGTGATACTAGAATAAAAATACAAATTATATGAAATAACATTATTATACTGGCTGTTTTGTAAATTGAGAGCTTGTCCTATTCCAGGAAAATTAAAGCTATTTTTCACGAGTTGGAAATTACTTGTATACTGTACTGTATATATTTGTAAAAACATTTTGACAATTTATATAAATTTAAACACTACCTGTTATATAAATAATATTATATTTTAATAGGTGCATATTTTAGCATAATATATTTAAATTTCGTCAAATTTAGTAAATTTAAAAATTGCACAAATTACGATTTATACAAGCTATGAAAATTATCGTCTTATTTGTAACATCAATTGGATTCATATATCAAGCATTATTTTCATTAGTAGATTATCTAAAACATCAAACTATAGTCAACACTCATTTCGAGCGATTAATAGACTCGACATTACCTGCGATTACAGTCTGTTATCCGACGACTATAGCGATGAGTGAATACGCGAAACGGTTTCCAAAATATCGCCGACTTTTCGACGAATACATTGCTTTCACTGCAAACAGGTCTATAAATTCAGCTATAAATCAAACAATAAATGAAATAATTATTAAGAAATATTTCCAACCATTCGAACGATTGGAAGAAAAAGTCAATTTATCCGCAAATGTATTATTAAATGAATTGAGTTTTGACTTTCACTACAGTCATAGGGAATTGCGAAAAACTATAGCCGTATTATATTTAAATTATAAGAAAAACCGTTTTGCTAATAATGGCACAATTTTGCGATCTATCATGTTTATTGAAAATCAAACGCGCAAATGTTTCACAATTTTTATAAATAATTTAGACAAGCTTAATTTGATAATTGTTTATGTGAGACATAATAATAGTTGGTTTCCGATCGATGTCTACAATAAATATTTATTAATTTCAATTCATTCGAGTTATTCGAGTTTAAATATCGAAAATTGCATCAAGGTTACGCCATATAATTGGCATTATTCGAAGTTTTCGGAAATTGTAACGCGACTCCTGCCGGCGCCGTATGAAACCGATTGCCGTACGTATGCGACGGACGACTCGACGAGTCATACGATAACGCGAACCGATTGTATAAATGAATGCGTTTTCAAATATTTGAAAAATAATGATTAAAATTGTATACCGAAAAATATCCCCGCTATTAGTTTATCGTACATATATAAAGTAACTTGGAAATTTTGTACTAATTTTAATATCGATAGAAAATATCACCAATGTCAACTATCGTGTAATAAATATTGCTTAGATAAATTATATCAAATAGTTGAAGATAACACATATAAACAGCTAATAAGAGATAAAATGTTTTATTTAAATTTCGAACACAAAGAATATTCCGATATTTATATCGAATTCCAACCGAAAATGGAATTCACTTCAT
This sequence comes from Metabelba pulverosa, assembly GCA_034697605.1. Taxonomy (NCBI): domain Eukaryota; kingdom Metazoa; phylum Arthropoda; class Arachnida; order Sarcoptiformes; family Damaeidae; genus Metabelba; species Metabelba pulverosa. Next base: position 11,349 of record JAQIXC010000157.1, read on the forward strand.
TCGTAGCCGAATTCAGCGGACTTTTAGGCGTTTGGTTCGGATTATCGATTTTGGAGATAATCGATAATTTAGTTATACATTTAAAAAGAGAATTTAAGCATATTTTTAAAAATCAATATTTTAGAACATTTATCGATATATCAATAATAATTTTGTGCACATCTGGTCTAATATCATATACCAAATGTCGATAGAATTGTCGACATACCTGAGCGGTCGGACAGTCGTGTCGACGCGAATCGAGAGAATCAAATACACGAATATACCGGCGATTACGCTATGCTTTAAATTAAACTTTAAATACAATAATATTGTTCGAAAGTATCTGAAAATAAAACATATTATTCAAGATGTTTATAAATTAATTAATCAGCGAAAATTTTAAACTAAACGTGATTTATATAAAAACAATAATTTATTTAACGAACATATATTCAAATATGTTTTTTCGCAAAACTTTACGTTAAAAGAGTGGTTCGAATACACGGGTCTCGACATCACATCTGCGATACGAAACGCCAGTATTGAAGTCCGAGCGACCGATTCGTACGCATATTATACGGATTTAAAGCCAATTCGCGAGTTTTACAAACTTTATGACAATTTATTTGATATTGATACTTGTTACACATTTTTCAGTCACATTCGACAAATTTGGCAAAATCTTACAATTGATTTAAAACAACTAGTAATTACACTAAATCATTATGACCGCTTATTTTCAAGTTATTTGATTAAATCAAACAGTGCTATTAGAGTTAAAATAAGCATGCATTGGGGAAATACGTTTCATAAAGATTATATTTTACAAACCGGGTCTCAAACATTAATTATGTATAAATTAATTAAAACAAAACTATTTCAAAACAATGTATACAATTGTCGAAAATATGATCTAAACAATAAATTAAGTTATATAAATACACAAGAAGATTGTATAAATCGATGCAAATTTAACCACGCTCTTAAAATGAACAAGCTAGATTGCGTTCCATACTCTCTTTTACACACAGTTTGACCAAATAATTTCTATTTAAACTTTAAATTAAATTTTTGCAATAATTCAATAATGAAATCAAAATTTCGGCTATTTTTAAAAAATAACATGTTTAAAAATGCAATTAGTATTTGTTTAAGAAAGTGTCCAAAAAATTGTTTGCAAACTCATATCGATATAAATAGTGAAATTAGAAAATGGGTTAATACAACCAGAAGTTTGCGAATTGTTGTAAAACACAATCGATTTCCCGATTATACTCTCGAACACAGACTTGAGATGAGTTTTATATCTTTGGTCTCAATATTTGGCGCTCTATTGGGCTTATGGTTGGGATTATCAGCTCTTTCTATATTTCAATGTTTTATATAAAATTAAACTTACTTACATGTATGTAAATACATATACAGTATGTAATATTTACGTTATAATAATTATATGTGTAAATGTATATACTAGTAATAATCATGTTAATTTAATATAAGGTTATATGCAATGTAATATTTTAATTATAAGCATACAGTATTATAAACTTGAATCTGGTATAGTTGAATATAATAATATTGAAAATTTTAACATAAGTCGAAATTCGATTTGTTATATTTGATTTTGTCAAATTTAATATTGTTAGACTCGGCTTACTAATTATATTTTTAAAATTCAACATGGGTGGTGGGTGGAAATGTTATCTAACATAAGCAAAATTTATACTTAAATGTGTGGGCTAAAAGTTAAAATTTCTTTAACTAGATTGATTAGTAATAAATAAAATGCTACATTTAAAAAACAATTGTATACGATATTAATTATTGTTACAATTTGCATTAAATAATTTACATAATTTAGCATTATTATTATCGAAAATTATAAATTTATTTATATTAAATCAATAATTAGAAATAACACTACTCTAAGAGACATTCCAAACCAAAAGCCGAAATGCGCCGCAATTTTTGCAATCAAAGAGATTGTCGTCATTTGCGGCGAGTGTTCAATGAGCTGATCCGGAAAGCGGTTGTGTTTGACGACTATTCGCGCACTCATTGTCTCTCCCGATAGGGCTTTGCGTTCAGTAATCGCAAAATAATAGAATCGATTCAAACAACTGATTGGACATAACTTTTTGCAGTGATTTAGTTTAGAATTTATTGTGTTATTTAGACAAGCAGTTAATTTTGTATTGTATATAGAACAGAATTTAAGCTTGCTATTGTGAATAAAAAATTCGTTTTGTTGTAAAATTGGAGAATATTTAGAAACGCAATCGATATTACACTCAGTTTTCAATATAGTTGTAAAGCAGTTGAGTATACAATCGGTTCTCGTATTCGTATGACTATAGCTGTCGTCCGACGCATACGAACGACAATTGCTTTCATACGGCGGCGGCAATAGTCGCGTTGATATTCTATTGAATAGAATGTTATATTTTACACGCATTGAAATCGCATCGAAACTAACATAGCCAAACTCTGGTATATTATCAGCGGCATGAATTGAAATATGCATTGTACTAGCGCGATTTCTAAGCCAATATAAATTAGGTGAAAACCAAGAGTTATTGTGTTGTATTTTTATTTCAACATGCTTCCAATTTGCTGTTTGAATTTTTTTAGTTTTGTTTAATTGACTGAAAAATGTAAAACATTTTCGATCGACTGAATAGTAATGAAACGATTCAATGGGTTTGTAGTCATAGACGTATCGATTATTTGCGTCAATCACTCGAACGTATGAACTGCTGTTCAATGCGTTGAACGGATTATAACCCAAATTTTTGAATGCATTTATAATTGTGGAGTTTATTGTGATTAAATTTGATAATTTTTTAAATACTAATTCATTTTTAGTTAGATTAATATATTGTGGATAAAATCGTAATATATTTTCATTTGATATAAACGTTGGAAAACATAACGTAATCGCAGGTATAGTCGAGTATTTGTTTATTTCCATTCGCGTCGACACTACTGTCCGACGCGATAGGTATTGCGTAAATATTTTCGAAGTTTGATAAATAAATCCAAATAAACAAATAAAAACAATAATGTACTTTTGTCTTCGTTTATATTTTTCAGTGTTAAAATAATTTTTAAATAAATAATTAAAATATTTTATTGTATAGTTAGCTAGTTTATACACCGAAAATGCGAGCCAAAATCTTACCAAGCCACATAATCTTGATGTAAAAATAGTTATTTGCGTTTGTGGCACATGCTCAATTATAAAATCATACTGTTTATTATGCCATATTTGTAATTGAAGCCAGTTTATTAAATTAAAGCTGTAACCAAAATCTACACTTGGTACTTGTTTAAATATGTAATTAATTTGCAAACAATTTGGTTTACATTCATCAGTGCATTGTTGCTTTTGCCGTAAATAATCACGTGTTATATTTTCACAAAATTTTTCTAATTTAGTATAAAATCTATTAAAATAATAAATGTTAGAAATAATTGGAATACAACTATAATTATATCTATTTTTCAAGTTTTCAATAACGCATTTATTGAGACAATCGGTTCTCGAATTTATATGACTATAGCTGTCGTCCGTCGCATACGAACGACAATTGCTTTCATACGGCGGCGGCAATAGTCGCGTCACTACTCTATTGAATGTAATTAATTCGTATTTTCCAAACGATAACTGATTATAATTTTTATTATTAAAAAAATTGGGAAAATCATTGTTGGAATGAATGGAAAACAAAAAATCATTTTTAATTAGACTTAATGGAAACCAGGAGTTGTTGTGTAATAATAAAAGTTTTACATGTTGAAATGTTTCACCATATTTGTGCAATATATCCGATGCATTAAATTTATACGTATAGCATTTTCGAAGCTTATTATTAATATAATTAAATGATACATGTTGCTTTATCATTTTGTTTGTAATTATTCTTTCATTAACATAGAAATAAATATTATTATTGATGTTGAAACTTAAGTTATTAAACATTTCAGAAATTGTTAAATTATACAAGTTTTCTAATTTTTGAAATGGTGTGAAATATTCATTAATTAAAACATTATTTAATGTCTGATTTATATCGTTTGTTCGAGTCATACGGTTAACAGCTTTCACATAATTATTATATAGTTTGCGATATTCGGGAAACCGTTTCGCGTATTCACGCATTGATAGAGTAGTGGCGAAACAGACTGTAATCGCAGGTATTTTCCTCGACTTCAGTCTCTCAATAGACGTAATGACAACCGTTTGTCCGCTTATATACTCCGGAAATAATTGCGATATTTGGTACACAAAACCTATTAGTGCCACAATTATTGTCAAATATGACTTGACTTTAGGTTTATGTTTAGAAAAGTAATTATAGCATTTGTTTAGTTTTGATGATTTTTTCCCAACAAAAGCATTACGTCTCGCAAAATAAGCTGGATTCATTTTAAACTTACTTTAATAAATTAATTAGAAAATTATAAATATTATACTTGATGAAATTTTATATGTCTAATGTTAATTTTAATATAATATATATATATTTAATAAGTTTGCAAATATTTTTTTTCAAAATTATAATTTATTCATTAATCGATGGCATTTGCATACTAATGCTTATTTAAATATTTATGCTATGTACTGAGATTATAGATGCAAAGAATCTAACTGCGAATAACTTATCTAAATTATTCTTGTTATAGCATTTTGCAACTACATGTAGAAAATAAGTTTAATTTTGCAATAAATTTAAATATTGTATTAAAAATAAAACTTGTTGCACGAGATAGCCAGATATTTATAAACTTTATGTATATCTAATAATTTAATTTTGATTTTATTTTCTTTTATATAATAATATAAAACACTTAGTACAATTTATAATATTATTGTGTTTTTATAATATTAAAAAATGCATAATAATCATATCAATGAAAACAATGAAATAAATACAACGACCCTTAATACATAAATTCTAATATACTTTATTTTGTATCCATGAATACTTGTTGCTTGATCATTTCTCAGTAATAACGTTTAATTATAATGAATTTATTAATTAGTCAATATTTTGATTAAAATGATTAAATAAAATGATTTTAGTTTTATTTTCATAATTAAATTCAGCAAAAATAATATATATAATAATTAGTTTAATACAGAATATGTTATAAATATCTACATAGCATTTCGAAATTAACATAAAACTTTATAAAAATCAATTAAAGTAATGTATAAACAAAATAGTGTTGACATTTTATTAGTAGCAACAATATTTAATATAAAATCGATACAACCTTTAATAAAAATAAATCAAATCAAATATTATTTATTTTATAAGATATAATTATATCATTATAATTATAAGATTAGAATATATCATTTTAATTTAAATGTGAAAAAATAACTTAAAAATAATTATTTTAATTATACAAGCAAATATAATATTCAAAAAATAATTACAATTTATTAATATTAAAATAAAAGTAATAATACATGTACTGTATTATAAAATATAACTATATTATTTTAACTTGTTTGTACAAACATTCCATTATCTTTTATACAGCTCATAACTATGATTGAGAGGATGGATGGAGACATGTTGTAAATTAGTTACATTTATTGATTTTCGATGTTATAAAGTTAATATCTTTATGCCATTAAAGCTTCGTGTAATAGATATACTGTATAATCTATTTAGATATTATCGTTGTTTTCATTTATACAATTTACGAATAATTGTAATATCGAGAGTATATACTGTACTTAAATGCTTAATTTATAGTGATAATAATCTGTATAGTTTAAATAAATATTACAATAATTATATTAATAGTTTGCAAGATTGTTAAATTGTTATTAAAAAGCATGTTACACTTTAAATAACTTAGATTTATGACTCATTAGTTTTGTATCAAGATAAATTCAAAAGTTTCTAAAAATTTATTTCGTATATTTCGGTAGTACTGGTGCCGGCACTTGTAGTAAGGAGTATATGTGATTTGACCGCCACTTACTCCAGCGACTCAAGTAATGATTTCTTGTGAATAGTACGGGTGCTGTAAGTCTGCACCGATTACTCAATCGTTAGACTCAATGCGCCTTTGAGTGCATTCTTATGCATCGATTCGTGCGAATCGTCTCTGCATTGACTCGAAAGCACTCGAGAGTCGAAACAGACGTCATATCCGGTACAGCATTGAAGGCATTGGCGAAACGCGAACTCAACTCTCACTCAATAGTCAGACGTTGTGTTCGAATCGAATTCGCAAAATATTTCAAACAACTGTATATTCGAAGTGAGAAGAGAGTGATGTAATTGTTATTAGTATTGCGAAGGAATGTTTGATTTTGCGAAATAAGTAACGATTTTTGTGAATTGTATGCATTAATACGTGTTTTGAGTTTTAATTATTTCGATTCGAGTTCTTAAGCATTGAATTAATTTTGATTTCAATTAACAGATAATTATCGTTCGAATAGTTAAGTGAATTAGTGATTGAATTATGAATTCAATGAATAGTTTTGTCGATAAACTGAATCTAAATTCGAGTAAATTATTCGAAGCATTCAATCGATTGAGTAATTTGAGTGAATTGTGCGAAAAAGTGAATGTTTTGTCGGAAAGTGTTTTCGAAACTGAATTGAGTTTTTCGAGTGAATTGATTACAAGTATTGACACGAATTTGTGTCGAATTGACGGCAAAACACGTGAATTGAGTGCAAATCAATCGACACGTGTTTCGAGTGATTGTCGAGCGTTTCGATGCAATCGATGTCCGAAACGCTTTCGAAACAATTCGGCGCTAAATCAGCACAAACTGAGTCACTCGGACGTCAAGTCATTCGTTTGCAATCATCGGAACTGTTATAAAAGTTTTAAACAAAACCAGGGTTTGCGTCAACACATCCGGAGATATCATTCGACTGACGCGGACGTCGAGTGCGGCGTTTGTCGGAAGCGCTTCGGCTCTCAATGGCTTCGAGACAGACATCAATCGCTGCACTCGGAGGTCAAGCCATTCGAATGCGAACGAACCGATTGCGGGAAACGATTCGCCGACGAAATCCGTTTGTATCAACACACGCGGGGATGTCATCCGAGCGAACGGCTATTCCGCTGCGATTACAGCGAATGTAATAAACGCTTTAAAACGAAATGTGCTTTGAGTGCACATCAGAAGAGCGTTCACTCGACGCGACGCGACTATCGCTGCGATCGCAACGACTGCGGAATGCGATTCAAAACCTATTCCGTACTTAATAGTCATAAACGCATTCATATGTCAATCAAACCATTCGTTTGCAATGAAAGCGATTGTAAGCAACGATTCGTCGATCAAAGAGGTCTACGAAGACATCTGCGATACAAACACTCGACTGAAAGGCCATTTCAATGCGAATACACTGATTGCGATAAACGGTTTAAAGCGAAATGCGATTTGCGTTCGCATCAGAAGACCGTTCACTTGCAGCGACGCGACCACCGATGCGATCATACGGATTGCGGAAAGCGCTTCACAACGCAATCGAATCTAAGTCAACACAAACGCAGTCATACGTCTGTCAAACCGTTCGAATGCAATGAAAGCGAGTGTAAGCAACGATTCGCCGATCAATGCGGTCTACGACGACATATCCGATTCAAACACTCGACTGAAAGGCCTTTCAAATGCGAGTATAAGGACTGCGATAAGCGGTTCAAAACGAAATGCGATTCGCGATCGCATTATAAGTACATTCACGCGAATAAACCCGCCTTTCATTGCGATCATATTGAGTGCGAAAAGCGATTTAGAACCGAAGCGCAGCTCACGATTCATAAGCGCATTCACTGCGGACTCGAAGTATTCGTTTGCGATTATCCCGATTGCGATAAACTATTTACGCAGAAAAAGAGTCGCAATACACACGTGAGAGCAACGCATTCGAATCGCGAATAGAGTCGACACTTCTTTAATAATCACAAATGTTTTGCTATTTTAATTGCTCTAAAATTATTAGTTTAATTATCAAAATGTTATTTTCGAAATATAATTATTTTTTACTTCAATTTTTATTCTGTGCAAATTAAATGCCTATCTATTTATTCAATGGCTTTTCATACCACCCGTGCCGTATGGGTGCCGTCAACCGCACGGATGTGGTCGTCGATCCGCAACTGCGGCTCAAACACGTCCGACGGCTTCGGGTCTGCGACTCATCGGTGTTTCCGGTTATACCCAATGCCAACACAAATGACGCCTCAGTTTGTAATTCACTAATTAGTTCTCATTAATAAATAATTAATATATAAAATATATTATAATATATCATTAATATAGATGTTTAATGTATTTGGGTTAATTAATTTACATATTTATGCTTACATTAATTATGATGTTTACATACTTTCTTTATATTCTTTAAAACATTCTTTATATATTAGATTTATACATTTATCAATAATAAGTCTAAATATATAAAAATAATAAACGCTTTCAAAACTTCTATTAATGTACAATATTTAATTCAATTATACTGTAATTATAGAATTTGCGTTTATTTCAAATATACATCTAGCAAGATATTTATTTATTAACTAACTTATTTATAAATTATTTCAAACACAAAGTTTATTTATAATGTTTAATTTGGATACTAAATAATTAATCTGGCATAAAATACTGTTTAAAATAATATAGAAAATAATATACAATTTTTACGTCGTATATTAGTTAAAGTATATTACTTTATTATAAAAAATGGTTAAAACAATGAATAAAATTAATGCTACTATCAATAAGCCAAAGTTTAACCCTGCTAAATTATTGAGTAAAAATGAGCGAATTCCGAACGCCGGCCAACACTTCTATCTAAGCGGTGTATCGCTGTATCCGAACGGTGCGACTCATAGACGCAAACTATTTCATCCGATTCTCGTATTCATCGTTTGGTTTATTAATGCAATTATATATATAATTCCGTTAATATATCCGAACGAATCGATTCAGTTTTACGTATATATCGGCGCATTTGGTGCGATTATTAACATGCGCGTTTTTACGGCTACTACATTAAGTCTATGTATATTAGTTGATTTTGCTATTTATTTTTTACATTTGTATATTTATGCAACAAATCGAAAGCCAAAATACTTACGAGTATTCGATATGATGTCCGGCGCTATTCCGCCGATTGCTTGCGGTTTAACCGACGAGTCGCTCATTAAAACTCTAATCAAACTCTTGAAATACTTATTCAAAATGTGTAACAAGTTTTGTAAATTAATCGTGCCTAGTAACTTTATAATATCATTAATACCTTTATCAATTCATTTAAATTATTCTGAAATTATTTTGGTTAGCGTACCACACGCATTATTATTTGCTCTTACCTCATTATACTCTTGCTTAGTTTTCAGCTAGCATACTTGCTATTTTTCCATAACAACTTTCTATTTTTGTTTAAAACTTAAACAATTTAATAAACATTTTCATACAATTAAGAATTGGAAAAACTTACATAGGTTTCCAGTTTATTCGAAACAATTTAATGCAATATATTTGGAAATATCCGAATATAACGATAGTTTTTGGTCGAAATATTTAGCAATTATTTGGACACTTTTTACAGCATTAATTGGAAGCGCATTATCAATGATAGTATTAGCTAATAACACCTATATAATAATCGACTTGTTTATTATGCTTGTATTAGTATTATTATCATGCTTATTTCTAATCATAATCATATCGTCAGCTTCGGTCCAATGCGAGTCTAAGAAGACGTATAAACTTCTCGCGACTTATAAATGCCATTCAATGAGAGCTCGATTTCCAATACAAAATATATTAAGAATTGCTTTAAAAGTTAGTATTGTTTCTAAGTTTATATATATTAAAATTTAGTTAATTATATAAAATCCAAACCTTGACCGAACGTTTGGGCAAAACGGATATCGGCTTCTCGTGCGCCAATTGGTTTGTCATTAATTATTTTCACAGCTATGAGGTATTCACTTAAATTATTTTTTAACATTATTTAACAGTAATTATAAGTAATTAATAAATTTTATTTTATAATAGGCAATTGCATTTTGTGTGATAATATTGTTGAAATTAATAAAATTTTGAATAACTATATTAAACAAATTGTAACATTTTTGAAAATTATTCTAAATTTTACATATATCTGTTGCCATGATAATTTAAACTATACAAGTTTAAACTTTTAAACAAAAAATTAATTAACGTAATGTAAAACAAATTATCATAAAAATATTAAGTTCAATTTATTGAACATTTAATCCATAAATTTTGTAGTAATATAGATAAAAATAAATATAATATTATTTGTTTAATTCAATTAATTCTGTATAACTGTATATAAATTAATATTAATTTATTATTTATAAATACCATGAAGCTTATTATCAAAGTTTGATGAAACTTTACCTACCTTTAATTTAAAATAAATACTTTAAAAATTATAATCAATTTATAATTTTTCTAACTTTTATTAATTAATTAACCAAAATTTTAAAATACAGTTACATATAATTTAAGGTAAAATAAATTTAATAATTAGAAACAGCAGAACTCGTACTGATATTCCGAACCAAATGCCGAAAAGTGCGGCAAAATTCGATACGAATGCTATGAATGTAATCTCAAGCGAGTGTTCGATGCGTTGATCCGGAAAGCGGTTGTGTTTTATCACTATCTCTGCGCTCATCGACTCTCTCGATAAGTCGTTGCGTTCATTGATTGCGAAATAATAATATCGATTTAAACAATTCTCTCGACACAACTTTTTACATTGATTTATACTATATAACAAGGTATTATTTAGGCATGCATTTAGTTGCGTTTTATATCGCCAACAAAATTTAAGCTTGTTCATTTTTGTGAAATATTCTCTTCGCATTAAAATAGACGATGGTTTATGAATGCAACTAATATTACACTTAGTTTTCAATATATTTGAAAAACAATTCAGAATACAATCGGTTTGTGTTTCGACGCGACTGTCGCCGCCGTCCGTCGCATACGTACGACAATCGGTCGCATAATTCGCGATTCGATTCGTTTGTATTTCATTGAATTCAATGCGAGTTTGCGTTTGCATTGAAATCGCGTCGTAATTATCGAAAGAAAGTTCTGGTAATTTATTCGAGTCATGAATCGAAATCACCAAGTTACTTGAGCGGCGTGATGTCCAGTAGAAATTGTAATTAAACCAAGCTGGATTATGTTGTATGCTTATTTCAAAGCGCCTCCATTTTGTTTGATAGTTTTGCCAAAAATTATTAATTTTGCTAAAAAATGTAAAACATTTGTTAAGTAATTTGTAGTAAATTAGCGATTCTATGGGTTTGTAGTCAACGAAGTGTCGATTATTTGCGTCAATCACTCGAACGTATGAATTATTGTTCAATGGATTAAATGGATTATAACTAATATTCTCAAACATGTTATCAGCGGTAGAATTCATTATGATTGATTCGCTTAGATTGAGCAATATATTTTCCGATTTTTGGTGTTTGTAAAAATTATTTATAATATTAATATATTCCGGATATCTATTTTGGATTTTATCAAATGATATAAACGTCGGAAAACATGTCGTAATCGCAGGTATAGTCGAGTATTTGTTTGTTTCCATTCGCGTCGACACTACTGTCCGACGCGACAGGTATTCCGTTGTTATTATTATAGTTTGATATATAAAACCGAGAAAACACATAAATATAAGAATATATTTTTGATAATTTGTATATTTATTATTTGCCAAGTTCAGTTTTATGAAACGGTTACAAATGTTAAAAATAAAATTTACAAACTTATACGCCGAGAGAGCAAGCCAGAATCGCACCAAACCGCATAATTTAGTAGAAAAATGCATCAAGGTTAAATGCGGCAAATGTTTATTTACAACATTATATTGTTTACTATGCGTTATTTGTAAATTTAATTTATCTAAATAATAAATAGCTCCGACACCATATTTTACCTTGCGCGTTTTAGTGAAAATGTAATTTATTTCCAGACAATTTCGTTGACATATTTTTCGACATTTTTGCACTAATTTTGAGTTAATATTATTCGAACTTATATTATAGCAAAATTTATTTAACTTGTTGAAATATTTGGCTTGGTAAAATATATTCGGGATTATTGGAATGCAATTAAAATCTAATTTATATTTAAAGTTTTTAATAACGCATTTAGTGATGCAATCAGTTCTCGTATTCGTCAGACTATAGCTGTCGTCCGACGCATACGAACGACAATTGCTTTCATACGGCGGCGGCAATAGTCGCGTCTCAATAGCGTTGAAAAAAATGATTTCAAATTTTCCGAACGATAACTGAATATAGTTTTTAATATTAGAAAAATCGGGAAAATCATTGTCAGAATGCAATGCAAATAAGAGATCATTTTTATATACATTTAACGGAAACCACGAGAACTTGTGATTTAAATATATTTTCAATGAAACGAAATTTTCATTGTTTTTGCCCAATATATCTATCATGTTTAAAAAATACGTAAAACATTTTCGAAATTTATTTTGTATGAAACTAAATGTGACCAATTTATTGTAATTTTGATTAATATTATTATTGTTTATTTTAATTCTAATATTATTAGTTAAATCAAATGATGAATTATTAAACATTTCGTGAATTGTTATATTAATTGTTTTTTCTAAGTTTTCAAATGGTGAATAATATTTGTCATGAATAAAATGATAGAGCGTTTGATTTAAGTAATCATTTGCAGTAATATTATTGACAATATCTATGTATTCCTTATAGAGTCCGCGATATATCGGAAATCTGTTCGCGTATTCACGCATTGCTGTCGTAGTGGCGAAACAGACTGTAATCGCAGGTATTTTCCTCGATTTCAAGCGATTGATACGAGTGTTCACTACTGTTGCGTAACTCATATACTCCGGAAATAATTGCGATATTTGGTACACAAAACCAAATATCGCGAAACATATCACTGAATATGACTTTATTTTAGATTTATTTTTCGATAAATATTTATACAATATTTGTAGTTTTGATGTTTTTTTCTCGACAAAAGCTTCACGTCTCGCGAAATAAGCATGGTTCATGTTTAAGCGTGCTATTTAAAACTAAGCCATATAACTAAGCTATATAAATAAATAAATAAATAAATAATATTTTATTTTATTAATATTCAAAATAATAATATTTATTAAAAATTAATTATAAATATATTTTGTATTGTTACAATAATTATATTGTCTAAAAGATAACTATGCTAATTATTCTAAACGTTTCTACAAAATACAACTTGATATTATTATATATTCATTTAATTAATATTACAGTATTTTTAAAATTAATAACTATAATTAGTAATAATATAACAAAATAACATCATTACTCAATATAGAAATTTATTTAATAAAAATATTGTCTATGTTAATTAAAAATCAATATGTAAAAATTATTTTTTATATACTGGTACTGTATATTTTGAAACTGTTTATTTTTTAATAACAATAATTATTTTTAACGTTATTACTAGACTTGCAACTTTGGAGCTTTTTACAAGATTAATAAATATCGAATATTAAACAGTATATACACACAAATATAAATATATAAATAAATTTAATTTTGGTTTGGCAAAAATATAGTACCTTATTATAAATTTAAGATGTACTGTAAAAATATATATACATAAAATACAATTACTTGAAATTTAAGATTTACAAACTTTTATTGATTAATAATATAAAATCCTATTTAAGTTAATAATATTTTTTTATGTTAGTAAAATATAATTTATTCTAAAATAATAAAATATTAAAAATAACTATTTGGCATAGTTGATTCGCCGGTTTATTAATACAATACTCAACAAGCATTTATAACTTATAAAACTATTTTATAAACTAACGAATAAATATCTAATATTATAATACTAAATATAATCTAATAAATTTTATTTGTTGCAATTGAAATTTATAAAAAATAAATATATTCTGATAAATTTATTTAAAAATATTGTTAGATAATTAAGTTTGTGGTTTAAAGTAGTATCTTAATTAAATAATATTTATAGATTATAAAATATATTAACTAATATATAAAAATCTTTCTTATTTTACTCCAAGTTAGTACCAGAGTTAGTAAACGGCAAGCTTTTTCAACTAAATTTTTAGAATGTTTATTAAAATATAAACCCAAAATTAAATCCTATTTTATAATAATTGTGGCGTTTATTGGTTTTGTGTTCCGGTATTATTTCCGGAGTATATAAGCGGACAAACGGTTGTCATTACGTCTATAGAGAGACTGAAGTCGAGGAAAATACCTGCGATTACAGTCTGTTTCGCCACTACTCTATCAATGAGTGAATACGCAAAGAGAGAAACGAAATATCGCGATGTCTATAAGGAATACATAAAACATACAAAAGTTATGAATAAAAATGCATTTTTAAATTAAACAATATATTAATCAATTATTAATATTATAATCGGTTTCAAAAATTAAATAATTCATATAATCCAGCATTTTATAAACAATTACAGTGACATGAGTTACTTATTGAATTGTCATATTTTTTCTATTCAGTTCTATTTATTATAGTATGTTGCTAATTTAATCACTTATGATAAGAATGAATAATTATTAAACTTAGATTTTATTTGCTAATTTTTACATGGTAAATTACATTTAATAAACATAGATATTTGAACCAACTGTACATTTATTTCTATAAATGAATGTTAACTGCTGCGAAATAAATTGATTAATAAGAAAAACATTAGTTTCGAACGAATAAATTTAGAGAAAAACATTGTTAAAATTTAATTCAAACTAATAATATTTTAAACGGCAATAATTTAGTCAACGTTTCGCTGATTCAGCGCTACTCCGACGCAAATGCGTTTTCATGTGTCGCTTGAGATTCGACTTCTGCGTAAAGAGTTGTTCGCAATCGGGATAATCGCAAACCAATACTTCGAGTCCGCAGTGAATGCGTTTATGTATATTCAGCTGCGACTCGCGTTTGAATCGCTTTTCGCACTCAATATAATCGCAGCGAATATCCGGCCGATTCGAGTGAATGTTCTTATGATGTGCGCGTAAGTCGCCCTTAGTTTTGAAGCGCTTATCGCAGTTCTCGTAATCGCATTCGACATCTCTTTCGTCCGAATGTCTCTTCAAATGCATTCGAAGCGTCGACTTATCGGCGAATCGTTGTTTACAATCCGTTTGATTGCATTCGAACGGTTTGACTGCGAGATGAGTGCGTTTGTGACCATTCAGATGTGACTTTTGTTTGAATGTCTTTCCGCAGTCGTTGTGATCGCATCGATAGTCGCGCCGACCCGAGTGAACAGTAATCTTATGTACATTCAAATCGGATCTCGTTTTAAATCGTTTGTCGCATTCGCTGTAATCGCATTGAAAAGGCCTTTCGTTCGAGTGTTTTAATTTCAAATGCAGTCGAAGACTCGACTTATCGGCGAATCGTTGCTTACAATCGCTTTCAATACAAGCAAACGGTTTGTTCGACATATGAATGCGTTTGTTGTGTTCATTCAAATTCAATCGCGTTTTGAATCGCTTTCCGCAGTCGTTGTGATCGCAGCGAAAGTCGCGCCGAATCGAGTGAAAGTTCTTCTCATGTGAAGTCAATTCCCATTTCGTTATAAAGCGTTTATCGCATTCGCTGTGATCGCAACAAAACGTCCGATCGTTTCGATGCCTTCGCAAGTGTAGAGTCAAATGCCATTTCCGAGCGAATCGTTTTCCGCAATTCGTTTCATTGCATTTGAATCGTTTGACTCCGAAGTGTGTCAATTGGTGTGTCTTTAGCTCGTATTCAATGGCAAAACTCTTCTCACATTCACTGCATTTGAATGGCTTATCATTCGTATGACATCTCCGGATGTGTTGACGCAAAGAATTGTTTCGTTTAAATCGTTTATTACAGTTGTTATGATTGCAAACAAACGCTTTGACGTCCGAGTGACTCATTTTGTGTTGTTTAAGACATGAATTGTTTCGAAACCGTTTCGGACATCGATTGCATCGAAACGCTCGACAATCACTCGAAACACGTGTCGATTGATTTGCACTCAATTCACGTGTTTTGCCGTCAATTCGACACAAATTCGTGTCAATACTTGTAATCAATTCACTCGAAAAACTCGATTCAGTTTCGAAAACACTTTCCGACAAAACATTCACTTTTTCGCACAATTCGCTCAAACTATTCAATCGATTGGATGCTTCGAATAATTTACACGAATTTAGATTCAATTTTTCAAATAAACTATTAATTGAATTCATAATTCAATCACTAATTCAGTTAACTATTCAATCGAACGATAATTATCTGAGAATTGGATTAGAAATCAATTTAGAAATTGTTTCGAACTTTTAATTAGAACTCAAAACACGTTTCAATGCAAACAATCTACAAAATGCGTTACTTATTTCCAAAAAATAAATCCCTTATTTAACTAAAATCCAGCTAAAAGTCATTTACATAGACCTCTCCCTTCTATTACTGTACAGTTGTTTTGAATTATTTCTAATTTGCGAACTCTAGTCGAATGAAAACCTCTGACTATTGACTCAAAGCTGAGAAAGTGTTTCAACAATAGAATGCATTCAACCACTCAATGAGAGCAACGATTTGCACACACTTTGAGTTCACGGTCTACCAGTGCCGGCGCCAGTACTACCGGTGCTATTGATTACTAATTAATTCGAAACATATTTATTGAAAGAATTAAATCGCAATTTTCGAAGCGATCTTTCACTCGGTCTCACTCTCGGCATAGCTTTACTTGACAATAGACGCCAATACCCGAGTAGTTATGGCCAGGGATTAGATAATCGCAGCGAAAGTGTAATTGTTTTGAATTTGAATTAATAATTACTTTTGATTTAATGTTTGATGTGAATCGAAAAATGCGTAAAAAGATTTTAATTATCAAAATCTATGCATAGAAATTGCATTGAAAATTAAACTTGGTTTAATAAATATGTTAAAAGATATTTGTAAATTTTTATTTAATAAAATATCTTTAAAATATTAAAGTATTTAATGTCGTAGCATTAAATTTAAACTACATTTATTTTTATAATTTAATAATTTTAATCGTATTTTTTATCTTATTTAATTTAATCTAGCAGTAATCTTGGTATTTCACATTAAATTGTAGCTAAAATATGATCTAAAGATAATACCGAGTATACACTATATACCGAGTATTATGCTTATATTGATTAATTTGTAAATTGGCTCAAATAAGTTTAATCTAGCTAATAATACATTTTGCAGAATTATATTTGCGTTAGCCCTCAAATAGTTTAATTTGCAAATTATTATTTTTCCAGCCAACAATTTCAAATATTGTATATATCAATCAATAAAATTATCAAAAATGTTGCGTAGTACCATTGATAATAAAAATAATCAAAATGTCATAGTTTTTAAAATAAGAAGTTATAATAATTAATATTGTTTTGACATAACAGTTTATTATACAGTATTTAATTAATTTTATGTTATAATTAAATTTAATCAATAAATATAATTACTCTCATAAAAATGTATGATTATAATTATAATAACATTATTTAATTAATAAAATAAATGTAAAAATATTAAGAAATAAACACTTAATTAAAATATTTTATATACCGACAGAAATAAGCTAACATATCATATTCAAAACAATTTTGAAACAAGTTTATAGTGCTTATTTTATATAATACAACCAAAAGCATTAAAGTTAAATCTTACTATTTAACTATCAAATATAATAAAATGGAGTTAAGATACATAGTTTTATTCTTTGCATTAATTGGGTTTCTGTATCAAAGTTCGGTATTGCTATCGGAATACTTAAGTTACTCAACAGTAGTGAACACTCGTATCGATCGCTTGAAGTCGAGGAAAATACCTGCGATTACAGTCTGTTTCGCCACTACTCTATCAATGCGTGAATACGCGAAGAGATTCCCGAAATATCTCAATCTCTATAAGCTATATAATAATTTTGTTAATAGCTTTTATCAAGACAAAAAATACTATAACAATTTAACTTATTATAAAGAAAAATTTACCAAGTTCTTAATTCCATTTGAATTATTACAACACAAAGCTAATTTACCAGTGTACGAACAATTAATTAATTATAGCATAAATATTGATAATAATTTTACTTTTGTTATTAATTCTAAATATGGTGCTATAAAAAGATTTAATACAAAGACAACTTTCACATTTATTAATAAGAAATTGGTAAAATGTTTTACATTAACATTAATAGATAGTAATAATATAATCAATAATTTTGATAATCTAATAATTTATTATATTCATCAAAAAAAGTATATATTTTTTCCGGTTGTCATTAACCAATATCAATTATATATATCACTACATAAATCAAATAATTTGCCTGATTATTTTCGAAAAGAAGATTTTATACAGTTATCAATATTAAAATCATTTAAATTTTCTTATAATGAAATAATAACACGACTATTGCCGCCGCCGTATGAAAGCAATTGTCGTTCGTATGCGTCGGACGACAGCTATAGTCATATCAATACGAGAACTGATTGTCTCAATGAATGCGTTTATAAATATTTATTTAATATAAATAAATTTAATTGTTTACCAAAACTAAAGAATATTTTTATAAGATTGGATCTTTTAAATCATAAACAACTGGTGAAATTTTGCCCAGATACTTTTAAATTTTATAAGCAACAACTTCAAAATTATTTAAATAAATATAAACAGTACTGTCTAATTAATTGTTATAAACGTTACTTTAATTTATTCATGATAAATGAATCGCCGATGTATCGCGGATTATATGTTTTGATAAATCCGTCACAACTTCCGGATATACTGATCGAACATAAGCCGCGAATTGATTTCATATCATTCGCATCGGAAGTGAGCGGACTATTGGGTATTTGGTTCGGAATATCCGTTTCGATTGTATTCACGCATTCAATTGATTTTTGCAAATATTTATTTCGACAAAAATTTAAACTTAAAATAAACAACAATACCATTTATGAAAAATTAATCCGTATATTATTTCGATGTATTTGCATATGTGGTCTCATATATCAGACATCATTATTAGTTACCGCATATCTAAGCTATCGGACAGTCGTTTCAACACAAATCGAACAAATATTAAGCGCAAAAATACCGGCGATTTCGCTGTCTTTTCCGAATCACATAGTTATAAAAAATATCTTTAAAAAATTTCCAGATTATCGAAATAATATAATAGGTTTGCTTAAAAATCACAATGTTACTTTACACGATTGGTTTGCATTGGAAGCGTTTAACGTGTGTAATGATCTAAACTTAAACGTACTAGTGTATGGTGATTATCAAACAATTACCTATTGTCAATCATTGCAATTAATAAGTAGCATGAGATCTATTAGCTTTACCTTTTTAAATACAGCTCTAATACCCAAGACATTAAAAACAAAACAAATTACTATAAATATGCGGTACAATGCAAATTGGCTACACTTTAAGAAGCCATCGATGCGCGCAATCCTGCATTCGAGTCATATAATTCCGAGCGATGGCTTAAATAGCGGATCACAATATCGCGGCTTTAAAATGGGATTTCAAACGCAATACAAATTCAACACAATATCGACGCGACTTCTGCCGCCGCCTTATGAACCGAATTGCCGGTCGTATGCGTCGGACGACAGTAATGCTTATATGAATACGAGAACCGATTGCATCAATAAATGTTTGCTAGATTTCATTCAAAAATATCACCGTGTTGATTGCATTCCCTTTAATTGTCTGCGCTTTGTTCGGCCTAACTTGTACTCAAGCAAATCGCGAGATGTTATATGTTCAAACATAAGTATACATTGTAAACTAACCATTAATCAGACAATGTTTTGTGTAAATCAATGTCCAGTCGATTGTTTGCAAATATATTACGACATTCGCGCGAAACCCGAATCCAATGCATTGAATGACTCGGAAACGGCTCGACTCGTCATTACACACAACCGACTGTCCGATCAGTTGGTCAAACACTCGCCCGATATAACATTCATATCTATTGTCGCGAATTTCGGCGCACTTTTAGGTTTATGGTTGGGTTTATCGATTAGAGATTTATTCAATTATTTTTCCAATATATACTTGATTTATTTCTTATAAAGCAATTTATATATTTATATTTATTACCTATTTATTTACATTAAATTCATAGATACTTTCAAAGAACTCCAATTAAATAAGAATTATTATGTTTGTCTATGCGTATATATAACATTTAAAAATTAAACACAATTATATTTTATAATTACGATTTAGTTGATGATGGTAAAAATAGTAAATAAATAATTTATTACTATTATTCCAACTAAAAGTTTATGCAAATATAAATTAGTAAAAAGTAAGCTGTTAACTAGTTTTGGTTGAAAACTAGGATTACTGATCAGCACAATAGTCTAATTAATTACTTTAACTGGTATTATTTTTGCAAGAATTACAAATCTACAACTTATATCGTATTAGCAAGTTTACACTTTTGACATTTCAATTAATTTTAAAAATAACAAATAAAACAGCGATAATATCTAAATTAAAAAATATAATTAAATATATAATGCAAATCATTCATAATAATAATAGAAAATTACTTCATAACAGCGAAAATAGTTAATCGTAAATAGCTTCCAACATGTAAAACCAATTTTAAACTTGCTTATTCTTTCGATCATTGACAGTAGCTATTAAAAAAATAATTAAAATATAAAAATAAATAATTAAAATATAAACGTTTTATCACAACAAAAATTATTTAGTTTTTTAAGTTTAATTTATTGGTTGTGTATTATTTTACAAATGAAACATATAACACTACTAATAATTAATATCTTATTTGAATAAGAATAATATGAACCTTTTGCTGTAATCTAAAATATAATATTGTTCTTAAATTGGTTTTATTAAAACGTGGTGAAAAGCGCAAAACTGTAATTGAATTAAATATTTTATACGATTTAATAAATTTTTTATTAATCGATGAAGCGGTGAATATCAGAAATAATAGTTTTATCATAAATATTATTAAAGCATATAAACAAATAAATGTGTAAATTTTAGGCATCTTAGCCATTGTAACTAGATACAATAATACTGTTATTATGCCGCTTATAAATAACCAGATAATCAAAAAATATTTTGACCAAAATATTGCATTGTACTCAAATATTTCGGCAATATTTCTATTAAATAAATTTAAGTATCCATGTAAAAATATAACTGAATGTGACATTTTATTTAATTTCAAAAACTTCTTAATTATCCACTCAATTTTTATCTTTAGATAAACACATATAAAATAGAAATATAATACTTGATATAATAATATACTGTAGCAATAATAAACATAGAATATGCTATGAATTGTGTTAATTATTCCAAACAATAATATCTGCGAAGGCGTACAATAGAGTAGATATAGAGATAAAGTGACGAATCCAGTAAAGATAGGAATAATGTAATTACAATTAAATCGAATTAATTTTGACAGTAATGCAAATTTTTTACACAGTTTAATAATTTCTACCCTGTTATATAGACCAATACTATCGGGTGATCGCAATCCGGACATCATTTCAAACACTGCGAGAAATGTGGGTTTTATGCCATTCCTGTAGTTATAGTACCAAATCAGGTGCGAACACAACGCCAATAAAATAAAACATATTAATAATAAATTGGTTTTTTGCCCCAATATAAACCCTAAATCACCAAGATACACAAATGAGTTAAAATTATTTACTAATAAATTTATTGTTGTTTTAATTAGTTGTATGAGAAGTATAACGAATACGAGAATCGGTGTATGGATTGGATTTCTTCTCACGTTATGATTGGTTGTGAAACACAAACCGATTCGAAACAACTCATTGTCCGCTCGCGAGAGCATCTGATCTGCCGGTAATACACGACGAGTCGAGACACTCATAATTTATAAAAACATGTTGGTAAATTGGTATTTAAAAAATGTAAAATGAATGTTTGTTTATCGATTATATAAACAAATAATATAATCTTTAATTTTAATTTTAAAATATTATTATTATGCTTAGTTATACATAAAACATTCTATGTACTGTAATGCTAGAATTTTATACATAATTATTTTTATTAAGTAAACAATTATAGTATAATAATTAATATTTCAACATACCAATTTATTCTGTACAAATGTATATTTTATTAATTATTTTTCTAGTAATAAATAAAATAAAACAATTATATTTAATACGTACATACAGTTTTGGACATAACTATCAGGCTTTTTGTATTTCCAATAATTTAAACATGCTTATATATTTTTATATTTTTCTAAAGCTAATTTATTCATAATCGTTTGTAATTTGCAAAACTGAAAATAGTTTGAAAAAATGTTACCTGGTTTTTATTTTACATAGCCTCAAAGTCAAAATTTGTGTTTTAGAACTTAGAAAATGGTGTATTTAACTTTATATCTATTCTTTAAAACTGGTTATTTTGTGATATAAAATTAATATTTTAATTTTAAAAATAATTAAAATTATCAGTTTATAAAAATCACATACAATAAATAAATGAATTTTATTTATAAAGCACAAAAAACATGTTTTTATCATGTATTATTATGCAAACCTGTGTTAACTTTAAGGCTATGCATAATAAAAACCAAGTAACATTTTATCAAAATTTTTTAGTTTTAGAAAAAACGATTATAAATAAATTAGCATGTAAAAAATAAAAAAATATTTAACCATGTTTAAATTATTGGAAAAACAAAAAGCCTGATAGTAATGTACAAAACTGTATGTCAATATACAATATATAGATCACGAGTATTGATCTTTTCTACGTTTGCTTTTTTTTGTTATTATATTAAAAACTGTTTGTAATGCAAAATAAATTTTACAACTGTACGAAATTTTTTATGCCTGACGTTATAACACAGAATGGCATTTGATTGAAAATAAACTGTAAATATGCTTACTAAACGCTCAAAATACTTAAAGTAATATATATAGGTAGTTTTTATAGAGCAATAACTGTCTTATGCAATACAATAATATTTTTTCTACAATTATAAGTAGATTTCCACAAAAATTATTTTAATGAGCATGAGCTTAAACAATTTTATTTAAAGTACTTAAATATATTTATATGAATTATTGATTAAATATAATTATTTATTTTAATATTCGAATTAATATTAATAAATTTAGACAATTAAGTAATAGTTCACTGATGCTAAACAATAATTAAGCATTAATAATTATTTCATAACAAGATAATATACAGCATATTAATAATGTTTTCCAAAGCTAATAGTACTCCAATGTAATTATAAGAATAATTTTAGAAAACACCAAAACATTAATCGACAATAATAAATATTAGTATACTATTGATTAACGTTATACCTGTATAAACAGTGTAAGACATGATGAATAAATTCTTAACCGATAAAAATGTTAAATTGAAACCTGATGAAATATTGCCGAATAGCGTAATAATCCGTTCGGCCGGAAACCATTTCTACCGCTACGGCCTGTCGTGGTTTCGAAACGGATGCGCCGATCGCTCACTACTACACCATCCGGTGCTCGTATTCACAATAGTCGCGCTGCAGATCATAAGATGCATAATATCAGTGCAGTCACCGAACGCAACGGAACGGTATTATCTGTATATCGGCGACTTCGGCCACTTTATCAATATGCGGGTCAATATTATATTATTACTACAATTATAAGTAGATTTCCAGAAAAATTATTTTAATAATCATGTTAAACTCATTATTATTTTTTATTACCAATTTAAACTTGTTTATCAATATGCAAATATCGTCTCTAAATGCTCTCTATATGGACAGCGCTTTACTTATTATTTTGTCAATATATTTTCCAATAATCGTTTTAAATTAACCTAAATTAACCTAAATAAATAACCTACATTTATGATAATAATTTAATGTATATTCAAAATAAGGTTTTAATTTTATAACAAATTACCATTATGCAATTTATACCGTTTTTACTTTTATCAATGTAAATAAGTGGTACCATATTTTGTCAAGTTATTATTAATTACTATTAATCCTATTAGCTTAATTGTATATACTACGCACA
The DNA here is from genome assembly GCA_034697605.1 of Metabelba pulverosa. Lineage (NCBI taxonomy): Eukaryota > Metazoa > Arthropoda > Arachnida > Sarcoptiformes > Damaeidae > Metabelba > Metabelba pulverosa. Next base: position 35,531 of record JAQIXC010000157.1, read on the forward strand.
AACATTATAAATGTGATAATTTGTTTGCATAGCAACAAATTTATATTTATATCTTTTCCTGCGTGGCAAGTACTGTTTTATTATCTTAATATATTTAGTTGTGAGCACTAAATATATTAAATGAAAAATAATCTATAACGTTTAAATAACAAATGCAAAAAATAAATAAGTCGCGGTTTGTGGGCGTTTTGGCCGCAGAGTTAGATGAGTTTAAGTGCGGTATATGTCTGTTCAGTGTTCGTCAATCCAGTCGTCACTCAATGCTGTCGACAGACGTATTGCGAACAATGTATTCACGAGTGGCTGACCGACAACACCGACTGTCCCAACGATCGGCAACCGCTCGATAGAAGTAAACTATATTACGCGTCGAGACTTGTTCTCAACTTATTGAATAACATGAGTATAAAATGCAAATACGAGCCAAACGGCTGCCGAGAAGTCATACGAAGAGAGGATTTGGCGAAACATGAGATGAACTGTAAAAACATACCGCCGATAGAGTGCTCGAAATGTCATCTCATTTATGCGGTGAATGTCGACCACAATTGCGTGTACGCGCTGTTGTGCGACAATGTGATTAAGAAAACGCAAATCGAGATATTGCGCAAAAAGTTGCAAAAATTGGAGACCAAATATGGGAATTTGGGTATTGTGTCGCGACACATGTCACTCAATTGTCACTGTCATACAAGAAACGATTGAATATGTAATTTTAATCAATATTAAATTATATATTAAAACTATTTTTATCTAATTTTATTTGCTTATACAAGATTTACATAACATTGATTAAATGTTTAAATTAGTTTAATATTCCAAAACATGACGACTCGGGTCGACATGTCGAGAGTCCGAACCATAGGCCAAAAAGCGCCGACAGATTAGACACGAATGATATGAATGAGATTAGCGGCGAGTGTTCGATGAGCTGATCCGGAAAGCGGTTGTCAGACACGACTAGACCGGCGCTCATCGACGCACTCGATAGCTGTTTCTTTGAACTATTTTGAAAATTATAAAATTCAATTTATATATTTTGAATATTTTTGACTTTGACACCATCTAGCAATATTTCAATCTGATATTTGTCCTGGTCTACTCAATAAGTACCGGTACATTAATTTTGAGCAAAAACTTCTGATCGGAACTGTATAATTGTTTTTATATTTTATATTTACAAGCATATAACTATTAAAAAATTATTTTAGTAATTAATGCATAATAAAATAAACATTAGTTTATTATTAATTACATTGCATTGTAAATTAGATCTATAAATTATTTAATTTTATTAGCATTATGGTATTATTTTTAAAATAAATAATTTATCATTGCCGCTGTATGTTGAAAAAATATTTTCAAAGCATATTAAGAAAAATACTATACAGTATATTGCATATTTAAATTGTAATAAATTAAGTTGATACATTATATTAAAAAAACACTATATAAGAGTAAAAATATGAGTTTCTCAACATCTCGTGTATTACCGGCAGATCAGGTGCTCTCGCGAGCGGACAATGAGTTGTTTCGAATCGGTTTGTGTTTCACAACCAATCATAACGTGAGAAGACATCCAATCCATACACCGATTCTCGTATTTACTCTACTCTTCATACAACTCATTAAATCTATAATTAACTTATTTCTATCTAAGTTTAATGCACTTGTATACCTTGGTGATATCGCATTTGTACTTGGGCATAAAATTAATTATATAATTATTTGTCTTATTTTATTGGCGTTGTGTTCGCAAATGATTTGGTACTATAACTACAGGAATGGCATAAAACCCACATTTCTCGCAGTGTTTGAAATGATTGCCGGATTGCAGTCACCCAAGAGTATTGGTCTTAATAACACGAATGAAATTATTAATTTGAGTAAAAAATTAGCATTTATTTTAAAAATTGTTTGTTTCAATTGTAATTACATTGTTCCTTTTATTTCTGTATTCTCTATTATGACGCCATATCTACTCAATTGTACGCTTTCACAAATATTATTGTTTGGAATCATTAATGCAATTCATGGCATGATTTGGACTTATTATGCTTTCAGTATATTATTATATCAAACGGCGTACTTTTATTTTACATGTTATTATTTAAAATTAAGAATTGATTTAATCATTATGCAGTTCGTAAAATTAAAATCTACTATACATTCAGTGTTATTTTTACGAAGATATTTGAGTGCATATAATAAAGTTATTGCTAACATTTATGAATACAATGCAATATTTTGGTCGAAATACTTTCTAATTGTTTGGTTGTTTATAGGTGGCATAATAACCTTTTTATTATACCTAGCTACAATGTCTAATTTGCCAAGAGTATATAACATTTTCGCAATCTATGCTTTTGCATTGTTTTTGATAAAATTAATATTCTTGATATTCACCGCTTCATCGGTTAATAAAAAATTTTTCAAATCCTATAAAATACTTAATTCAGTATTTGTTTTGCGTTTTTTGTCAACTTATGCTCGAAATTCGTTTAGAGCTAAAATATACAGTAGCTTAAAAGTATATATATTATTCTTAATTAAATTTATAATATATTTTTTAATGATATTTTCTTAATAGCTAATGTCAATGATAGAACGAGTAAGCAATGTAAACATTGGCTTTACATGTTGGAAGTTGTTTACAATTAATTATTTCCGATGTTATGAAGTAATAATGCTTATCTTAATTAATAAAACGCAAATATTATTAATTAATTTCTATTTTTCTTTAGATAATTATCTTGTTTTCTCTGATGTATTTACGAATAATTGAAATGTCAAGTGCATAATTATATTTATTTCCTCTAAAAAATCAAAATGGTAAAGTTTCTTTGTATGTAGTTAGTTCGTTTAAATTTCTATCTAAACAATTCGCGCGATATCATATGTTCTGTTTCATATTTTAACAAGTTTAATTTTAATTTACAACAAGTACAACAGATCAATGTCGAGCGGATTGTTTGCAAACATTTTACGATATGAGACGAAAGAATAGATTGATTTCAATGAATGACTCGGAAACGGCTCGACTCGTCATTACACACAACCGACTATCGGATCAGTTGGTCGAACACTGGTCTGTAGTCACATTCATATTTTTGATAGCGAATATCGGTGCACTCGTAGGATTGTGGCATGCTATTTCCATCTGACACATGTTGGAATTTATTACTGGTGTTGTAAACTAATAAAATTTTAATAAACTATAACAGTTATGTTAAAACAGAAGATTTTTATTAATACTAATTATGAAAAATTACAATTAATTTATTTTATATAATGTTATAATAATTCCAGGTGTTAAATTGTTGTTAGTTTAAATAGATTTTTAATAGAAAATATATTATGCTGTTCTGTGTATTACATCTTATAGTGTTATGTTATTATGTATTGTATAATAATATCATTTAGCATTCTAATACCTGAACTTGAAATGAATCTAATCTATTAAATAATTTGAATACTAGACTCAAAACTATTTCCATAAAACCTTTTGCAGACATCCCTAACCAGAGGCCCAACAAAGAGCCGAAACTCGAGACCAAAGATATGAAACTCATTTCCGGCTGATATACGATAGACTGATGATAGGCGCGATTGCGTTTGATTTGAACGCGAAACTCGTCTTTAGCATGTAACTTCTTCCGATCAACTTCATTGCCAAGCTGCATTTTGTACAATGTCTGGTAACACGATTGCGGACATATATCCAAACAATACTTTACAGACGAATTGAATATAGGTGTCCATAATTGTTCAATACGTATTTGAGCATGCTTAAATATACGTTCATCGCATATCATATCTGTTGATATATTCTTATAATATTCTTTGCGAATCACATGTAGTAATGAATACGGAATACAATTTAAGTTCAATTTGTGCTTAATATATGCGATAACGCATTGATTGATACAATCTGCGCGTGTTTTTCGATACACATTCTTATCGTTCAAATCATATTCACGACAATTGTGTTCATACGGCGCCGGCAATAGTCGCTGAGATATTGAATTGAAGGAAATATATGTTTTAAACCCGAATTTAATTAGTAAACGCTCCGAAACGCCTAAGTGTGTAATTGATCTTGGTGAATGTAAAAATAAGTATATTTGGTTTTTATTTAATAATCTATATGTATTCATTGGTATAGTCTGCTTATTTCTATAATAAATATTTATTTGCTTAATATTTAAAACGATATTCTGCCAGTGCCTATTTAACTGGCTAAAAAATGCTAGGTGGTTTTCATTTGTGAATGGATCATTGTAAATTTCAATTGGTATTGAGTCGTTCATATATTCGTTAAAACCATACATCACTCGCGCATCAAAACCGGAATTGTTTTCATATGAAGTGTATGTTTCGAATATATTATTCAAATAGTCGTATAATGTTATGTTTGTTTTTAGCATGATTAATTTCAGTAATTTTGGTGTTTCAAATTGATAAGGTTGATTGCGCAAATATTCGCTATAATATGGCCTATATTCCGAATAATCTTTTATTATGGAATATTTGATAAATTTTGGAAATATCAATGTAACCGCTGGTATTTCTATCATGTTTGTTTGCTCAAATCGAAGGGTCACAACAATTTGTCTTGTTAAATATGTTGTTAATAATAAACTAAATTGATAAAATAAACATGAAGTGCAAATAATTCTTAACGAATAATTTGATATTTTATTAAGTTTATTTATATTAATATTGAAATATAAGTAATTATATATTATAATTTTATACCATATATTTGCAATACAAGAAAATGACAACATGTATCTAGATATTTCTGTAGATATTGTTAAAATAAGTTTAGTATTTACTAAAATTTTGATAATGTTAATATTAAACATGAGTGTTTTTATTAGTTGCAAAATTGATGTTCCGAACAGAAATCCTGCTACAGCGCCGTATATTGATAGAAAGGGCATAAATCTCATTGCGGGTAAATGTTGTATGGTAAATTCATTTTTTCCAAGATTAACAATAATAGTTAGCGCATAGTTTTTGAAAAGATTGTTATTCACCATGTTATAAACGCCATTCAAACAGCTTTTCTTACATTCTATTTGACATCAATTTTGTAACTTCAATAATATCTTCTTGTTTTCAAAATTATTCATGGGACAAAATCTTGTGAAATTAATCTTGTAAAGATATTTCGATATTAATAACATTTTATCAATTTTGGATATACATGTTGAATGGAATAATTTTATGCCATTTATCAAACATTTATTAATACAATCGGTTCTCGTCTTCGTATGACTATAGCTGTCGTCCGACGCATACGAACGACAATTGCTTTCATACGGCGGCGGCAATAGTCGCGTCTCCGTTGATGTATAATACATGGCATTCGTGTCTTTCAAAATTATTTCAATGTAATTAGGATTATAAGCAAAATCCGGTAAATCATTATTAAAATTCAGCGATAATACCACTCTCATTTCGCTATTTTCTGCTTGATATTTAGTAGGTAAATATTTGTTAAAGTTATTTATGTATAAATATATTTTGTGTGTTTCTTCTGTGAAACTTCTATTTAAGTGAAAAATATTTATCGTGACACAATTATGCAATTTATTAGCAATTATAGCAAATGAATTAATAATATTTGCCGAATTAGCACGTATAAATAGATAACTTAATCGCAATTGAATTTTTATATCAATTTTAAATATTTTATTGAAAGCAAAACTATTTATGAATTCGTTTACTCCAATAGATAAATTAAGTTGCTTGATAAATTTTATAACTGGTTGAAAGTATTCCAGCAAAACTGTTTGATTAAGTATGTTATTTTTGTTTAATATTTTAGCATATTTTATACATTTATCATTGTATTGATTAAAGACTTGTTGGAATTTTAAATCCCATTCGGCAATAGTCTGTAATGAAATCGATGTCTGCATTGGATAACAGACTGAAATCGCCGGCAATTGATATGTTTTTCTCTTTTCAAACGTTATATTAACAATAGTTTTATAATTCGTATACTCGATAACCAATTGTATTGTTTGATACGTAAATATAATCAATGCAATCGAAGTAATAATTAACTTTTTGAGCTTATTCTTTTTTAATTTTATAATTTTAATCCATAAAATTCTTTTAATTAAATTAATTATAATCTTACGACCAAGTGTACTTGGCGCAAACAATCTATTTAATTGAATAATTATCATAAATAGTATAAAATTAGAATGTTTCTTAGATATATATCTGTTTTACTCATGATTAAACAATCTAAATATTTTAAAAAGTATATTACCCAAATAAAGCGTATGACAACGTAATAGTAATTAAGTGACAGCATTGTAGAGCAAACATAAAGCTAAAAGCGCTAAAATGTTTGGCTAATAACCTGATCGGCATAATTGCACAGTTTATTTATTAAAATTCACAGATGCAAATGTACTATAAATTTGTATATACCAACATTATATTACAAATATTTATAATTAATAAATTGTATAAAACATAAAAACTTAGTTAATTTTTAAAAACTTACCTTATTTAAACTCACCTCTTAGATAAGTATTTTTAGTTAAGTTTAAAAATAGTACAGATAATTTTACTAATGATGTCGTTTCACTAATCTATTTTGGCATATAAAGCATTTTAAATTAAATACAGAATCGATTACTATAAATAATATATAAATATTTAATTTTTTATTATTTATATATTGCTTATAGTTTAGATTTACATAATAAAATTATTATGACATGTTTATCTTATTATAAGTATAATTAAGGTATAAATATTTAATATTTGATTATTATTGAGATCGAAATAAATAGAGCAAAATAACTTAAAATGTTAATTTACATATTGAAGATAATGGATATCAAATAAATTCATTATTTAAAAATGAATAAAATCAATATTTAATTGATACGTATTTTATGTATTTCTTTGTTTTCGTTTACTTCGAATTCGAAACAAATCATTCGATCGATTCATCAGTTTTTGTCGCAAATGAACGCATTTTTCGGTTCAATTCAAACATTAATTTAAATATGAATTCAAATAATAATTTTGTTGAGAAACTGAATCGAAATTCGATTAAATTATTCGAAGCATTTAATCGATTGAATAGTTTGAGTGAATTGAGTGAAAAAGTGTTGGAATTAACGGAAAATGTTTTCACTTGTGATTCGAGTG
>JAQIXC010000158.1:0-42632 GCA_034697605.1 Metabelba pulverosa
CAACTACGACTGCCATGTATAAAATAAATAAATTTATCTCCAATTCTATTATTTAATCAGTTTTTCGTCGGACATGTAAACCGAACCGAAATTCTATTTCCTATAGAGTGTTAATGAAAGTCCAGATCTATCGGCGCTGTAATAGAAGGCGCGCACGAAGTACTGGCGCTTCGCATCTAATCTATTGTCTCCGCTATTACTCTTCAGTTTAATCACATTTTGCGATCAAAAAGCAAAATAATAACAATAACTGTTAGGCCAGACGTCAGACGTCTTTATACTCTTTTTGCTAAATAATAATCAAAAATAGATTTTTATTCGCAAAACAGACTCTTCTGTTATATCGGGTATTGAGTTATTAATAATAGAACGTAAGAATTGAGACAGACACTTTTTCTCGCTCATTCCTTATTATTTCTGATATTATCTCAAACGTCTCGTTTCAATCAATTTATTATTTTTACTCTACTCTCAACTCTCGCTTTCAATACATAATCTATAGATATAAAAACAACAGTGTAAAAATAAGCAAAGTGTTGACTGAAAAGTATAATCACTGACAACTTATTGAAGAAATGTGTGGCAATACTGGAGACGACGACAGAGAGTTCGGATTAAGTGATGCGTATTTTTAGACAAAACTGCCATGCTATTTATGTCGTTTGCGCGAATTATGCTATGCACATTTCATTCCATAAGCTGTATTTTAATTTAATCCGTTGTTTTTTGTCTTTTTCTCCATAAGCTTGCTATTATTAGTTTGTTCCGGCTTTCGAAGACGCTTGGGATGAGATTTATACTATCTTATTCAAGTTTGGCCTGTGCAATTTTAAGTCATTGATTGGATAAATAATTGAATGGTTTTGTATTTATTATGAATTTATTTTTATTATTTAAAATTCTAAGAAAAATACTTTCAAAATGTTTACAATTTTACTGAAATAGCTAATAATAGAACGAATTTATTATTGAATATAAAATTGAATTTTTGAAAAATCCATTTAAAGGTTATTTTCTTATTTAGATTAAATTTATTTTAATATTATAAAATATTATAAATAATTCTTTTTTAATTAAAAATTTATTAATAATATTTATTTTTAATATTAGAGTCTAAGATTGTTCAACCTTGCTAGGTAAGTAGAATGTGATCTTGTATAATTTTTTAAAAGTCATTTTCTAAATTAGTTCTCAAATATAAAATAAACACTTTTTTTGTTGAATAACCCAAAGTTGAAGATAAAATAATTTTATTTATGAATACTTTCAACCAATATATGAGACGATAAGTATGTGATTGAAAAACTCTGCGTCTCTTCGCCTGATAAGTGTGCGTTAGTCTTAAGAATCGAAAGTAAGGTATACTTATTATAGATTGCATAATTTTATATCTAATATGCACAATTTTGTATTAAAGAGCTTATCAACATTTATAGAATATTTTTTGAAGAGTAAAAAATAAAATGAAAATACAATAATATTTCGGATAATTCTATTTCTTATATATCGAAAATATAAAACCAAAATATCCAATAAAAGGCAATAATAATGTTTGGAATATATTACCTAAAATTGATCAAGGGCGTAAATATTTTTGTTCAATAATAACTCAAAATACTGTGCAAAATTCAAGCTAACAATAAAACTTGGTTAAAAGTTATTATTAACAAATGGTTAGACAATCTTATCTATTATATAAATTGATGCTTTAAATCAACAATGAGTTTAAAATCAGAAACAATTCATTACACAAAACGTCGTGAAGTGAATGAAAAAATTAACCGAAAATAAGTCAATTGGCTGTGAAAATAAATTCGTTGAAATTTATCCAGATAAAATCTAATTTATAAAATACAATTTATATTTTGTAAAATATTATTTCTTGTACAATTTTAGCAGATATTAATGGAACAAAACTTTTTAACATTAATTTCTACATTGTACTTTTAGATAAATATATGATTCAATTTAAAATTGTATTTTTTAATTAAATTTATTTTCAAAATTTAAAAACATAAAACATTTATTCTTTAAATAATATTGTATCATTGTGCATAAATTATTGTTTTAGAAATTTAATCAATTATGCTTTTTATTTAGCACCCTATTTTTGAATATAATAAAATAATAAATCTTATAATCATCATACAGTTTGTATCTTAGAGTTTAATCAAATTATTCGAACTTAATTTATAAAATGTGATATTATATATTTATTTAATAATAAATTTATAGTTATTGTTTATTTTTTAAGAAAAGAATTTCCCAAAAAGTGTTTTATTAAGTTAGTAAAAGTACTTGCTCATTTTAAATAGTTTGTTTCTAAATTTAAATTCTTTCGAAACGCTTCAGTGCGTTCTCTGAGAGCATAAACAGAATAAGAATGCAATTGAATGTAAATTTCGAGAAAATTGATAATTTATTTCCAGAATTCGTGTGAAAAGGGTTTTAAAAACAAAACAATTGATTTCACCAAAAGTGATAAATGAGTTCACATTCGCGGCTATAGTTCGCAAAAGTAATGAGTGATTAATAATTTTCGGGCCATTTCTAGACTGTTGAGCGATTAATAAATGAATGACAATAGCATGTAATTAGGCATTACACAGAACATTTTTGCTCAAATATTAATGATAAACTCAATTTCGAAGCAAAATTAAACATGCTTTGTTTTAATAAATTAATATAGAATATAAAGCATAACGTTAATAATTAATATTGTACAAATGAGAAAAACAAAATGTGAATGCTAAAATTATATCTCGTTAAATTAAGCTGCAAAAATAACAAAGGTTATTTTTAAAAATAAGCTATTATAAATATACAAATAATACAATAAAAACTATCCAGCTTAAATCTATATGAAATATATTAGTACTTAGTTTTTACCTAGAGCAAAATTATAATTTTAAAATACATACAGTTTCTATAAATAACAATATTATAAACAGTATTATTTCATATTCAAAAATCTATCTTTAAAAATATTACTTTAAGCATATTTAAAGTTTTTATACAGACTAATTTTAACATTGTAGAAATTGAAAGTGAAAAACAAACTTTTGCTTTCAAAATACTACATGTGCTCTGAGAAGCCGTCGAAAACTAAATGACAAATTATATGTGCGTTTGGTTTGGCCTTAAGGGCCGGTCGTATTGAATACCGGATCAGAAATAAACGCCGAAATGCTTTTAAGCGCAAAATATGAGACATCTATTCCAACAATACAAAGTACACTGTTTGATTTTTGCACAAAAATTTTTTATTACTCTACTATTTATTTCGTTGAAAGAATTTATGAATATTTCGATTGCGACGACAAACGTATCGCTAATCTATATATAGAAAACATTAATTATAAAGGTTACAAGAATTATACTGTATACTGAATTATATTGTAAGTTATAATTTATACTTGTTATTATTAATCGGATTCGCTGTACCAGAAGTGTCGGCGCATTTCACACCCAATCCACTCGACAAACAATAAGACAAAAATACAAAAACAAAAGTTTTGAAAAACAAAATAAGTTTTTTAAAAATAAATAACAAAATCAAACTACAAACTACACTGCACAAATTAGATCTCGAGCACTCATTGTGTTGAATGAAAAATGTGATTTAAGCGCATTATGAAATGGACTCGAAATTATTGCAAAGACAAATGGCATGAAATTCCATTAGATTTTCTACAATGCTCTTTTTGATTTTTGTTTCCGTTTTACTTCGATTTTTTGTGTGCGACTAACAAAACTGCAAATAGAGTGACTGTATAAAAATGTTTGAGAAGAATTGTGACTTGGTGATTTGGTGACAGGAAGAAAGAAAAATTGCGTTGACTCAAAAATGTATGAATGTATGAATTTTGTTATGCATCAATTTTGTTTAAATATAATATATTGTAAATTGAGATTTATCTGCTGTTTTGCTGCCATTTTATACAGTTTATATATATTTTAAAACTGTTTGTTAGCTTTATATTGTCAATCAAATAAATATGAAAAAAATATTTTCAAATTTGATTTAATACAGAATTTTATTTAGCTTGATGTTTTAAATTGTAAATGATAACATTAGACGATGAATTTTGCTCTAGATTTTTATATTAGTTATATATAAAAAATGTATACATTTATTACTTTAATTTTAAAACTGTATGTTTATTAATACTTTAGAAATATGCTCATTTAAACAAAATAATAGTAATAATAATTCTTATGTTTATTATTTTAAATTATCCTGGCAATTAGGTTTGTTTTTAAATTAGAGATATACTTAGCACTTTAATAATTTTGCAATAATTAGACTAATTATTCTTGTTACAATTTTGTGTTTTACACTTATATTGTAACTAAAAAATGACGAAACTCAATAATCGCACCAAAAACAATTAGAAATTACACAAATCTGATTAAAAAAATAATAACAACCATTTTTTCTTTAAACAATTAATGCTTAAACAATATTTTTAATAAAACCATTGATTTCGGTCGAAAAGCCTGCACTCAATCTCTAACAACGCTTTAAATCTTTTAAAAGAATGATTCCTCTATTGAAGTAAACATTCGGCTAATTATTGTAATAACTTTAAGCAATAAAGTCATTAACTCTTAATTTAAATTATTTTTAGACTTTAACGCAAACTATGAATGAACTCAATGTTCTAAACAAAAACATTTTGTTAAAATAAATATTTTTAATTAACGAAGAAGTTTTCAGTTTTAAACTATTAAATTTGTCATGTTTTAAAAAGTTTGATCGAAAACAAAAATAATATTTAATTTTATAAATGATACTTTTTAATAACAAAAAGATAAAAAGCAAACTTATCAAAATTTAAGATAAAGTGTTGTAAAAAGTAATTAATCATGTTAAACAAATTATCAACGCAATGGCTTGTTAAATTTATAAAATATTAAAAATTTTATTTTTGTTTAATGTACAATGAAAAAATGTTTTCATAAAAATTGAAATAAACTTACTAAAAAATAAATAAATACTTTTAAAATTAATTAGTTACACATTCTACCGAATTTCTCAAATTCATCGCGTGTATTTTAAGCAGTGCTAATTAAGTAACTACGTAAAAAGTGGAGTAGTAAACAATTTGCTGATTGTTTAGGTTAGGAAATATTTGCGAAGATATAAAACAAATCTATAAATACTGAATGCGTCCACGAAATTGAAAAATGAGATTTCGAGCGCAAATAAAACGACAGATAAATGCAAACTTCGCTATCGAGTGGATCAGTAAATCAGTAGATCTTGTCGTCAGTGCCGTTAAACTTCAGACCCGTTTCGCTCGTATTTCTGGTGAAGACTAACTGTTTTTCACCACAAAAAGCCACAAAACGATAGGAATATATAGAGATATTTAGTTAACAGTTTCGCAAACAAACAGTCGAATTGTGTTGCCGTCGAACTGAAAAACAACAGTTTCTCTACAGAAACCACATTTTATATAGTGTCTGATGTATGGGCACATCAGCACATCCCGGCTTTGCTTAGATTAGCGCCTGTATCCCAGCGCCTGTAGCCCAGCATATTGGCACTGGCAATGGGAGAGACAGATAGGGATACAGTAGAGAGTGTCTACTAGAGTGAGAGAGCCCGGGGAGAGAGAGTACTAGTGCGGGGGAATGGGATGAAATAAAAACATTAAAATGTAACCGTATGTTAAAACTGGTAATTGAGCTGAGAGTTGGAGAGGGAGTTGGAGAGGGAGTCGGAGAGGGAGTTGGGATGTGAGTGGAGTGGAGCGAACGGAGCGATTGCTGTGGAATGAGTGGCAAAGCCATACACTCGCGGCCAGACTCTCACTCCCATCCGAGCGCTTCGATTGCTTTTGAGCTTTAATTGGTTTTTACGGTTTCGTCTCGAAATCAGAAATAGTCCAAACATTTGGTGTTATAATTCGCGTAATTACGGCTTTACACCAGTATTTTATATCGCAATTTCTACCATGATTGTTTTGTCTCGATTGCAGTCGACCACATAATTGATTTGGAAAGTTTTTTTCTATTAAAAGTTTATTGTCCTGTTTTGAAATGTTTTCTTGCTAGTGCAAAATTGTTTGGATAGTTAAATTTAGAATGCAAATATCTTCCACATTTCTTGTGCTATTAAAATGACTTCAATCCGATTGCAACTCATTTGTGGTTTTTTGTTAATCTGTGTGCATAAACGAAATTGCCAAGGTAAGTTCTTTTTTGTAGCTTGTAATGACTTTAGCGACTTAATCGGCTTATTAATTAAAAGCATATATTTTGCAATGAAACATGCAGATTAAATTTATACATCTACATTTGTCTTGATGAATGAGTGTATTAAAAAAATATGTAAAATTATCTAATTAAATTTATTATACTCAACTGGTTTACTCCTAAATTTAGTACTGTTACTTAGCTTGCAAATTAACATAGTAAATTGCGGCTTAAAATGCAAATAAACTAATATAAACATGTTATTTTATATAATAAAATATTGTGCCATTAAATTAAAATATTTCTGTAAAACTAATAAATTTTTTTAGTCCTTTCATTGCAATGTATAATCATTTTAAATAATTTTTTTAGAAATTATAGTGTTATTCCAAAAGCTTTTTTTTCCATATTTTCCACTTGCATGCACAATTTCAAAAGTATTTTATCCTTAAATTCTTATTGAAATTAATAAACTTTTATAATGGGATTACTAACTCTGATTACACAGAACAAAAAACATAACTTTTTTGTTAGTTTATAAGTCTTTCTGTATACTTTAACTTATATAATATTTCGGTAAAATTGTTGAATAGATGGCAAAATATAATCATTTTTATTTTTGCTATTTTACCATTATAATTTAATTAAAGTAAGCATTATTATAACTTATTATTCTTATTATAATTTTAGCAAATTACATTAAACTCTAAGATATAATCAATAAAATTATTAATAGCTGTTTAAACAAAAATAATTATATAAAAACTCATTTTTAAAAAATTAATTCTAACTTGCAAAATTAGTGCAAAGCGATAAAATTAAGCAATTAATTAAAATGACATTTTGACACTTCTATAAAATCACATTACTGTATACTGTATTTATATTTTTTAGAAAATTTAATCGCATCGCAATTATATACATATACAATTAATTATATTTAAAAAACCATGACAATATTTAATAGGTTTCCATACACAACTAATCTAGATTAAATATTGCAGTCAGACAAAATAAAAAACATAATTTGCAAAAACGTTTGATGCATATTCCTTAATTGCATCGAAAAACAAGCGAGATAAAGCAGAGATTGCAGTGCACTGTACAAATGCTTAGAGCAAAAACAATTGAAGAGTGAAAGAGCATTAGAGGCAGACATTGGCAACGATTCGGTGAATACTCGTTGTGTTAAACATGTTCTGCGAATGCGATCGCAATTAGTGGCGAAATAATAACAGATTTACAATATTTCTGCTTCTGTTGCGAACGAGCCATTAGTGGGCGGTTTGGGAGAGAGTTGGGGAGAGAGAGAGAGAGAGAGAGAGAGAGAGAGAGAGAGAGAGAGAGAGAGAGAGAGAGAGAGAGAGAGAGCAATGTTTATGTAAATGCAATTCTCAATCCTTTTTATCATGTCTTGTGGTCGAGTGCATCGAATTTCGAAAAACATATGCCCAAAGACCTTCCCCTCCCGGTGCGCGCACACATACCAGTGCAATTTAGCAGCATTTATGCTGTGCAAGTTCATTAGATAAACAATAAATTCGAAATACAAATATACTGCAAGTTTTATATACAAGAAAAATCAAAGTTAACATACATCGAGTGTTCGCGAGAAAAGACAGACAACTTGACTGACTGCTCGAGTTTGTGTGTCTGAGCTCCAGGAGGTTAAAGTTAGCATGCACTCTCGGCGCTCACGTTCCCCGACTGCCCTGTCACTAGATATTCGCGCAACACGTTCCGACAATGCTGCTGTACACTTTTTCCTACTGTCTATTTGCTTTTAAACTAATCATAAACTAATTACATATTATTAGGCGTGACTGTAGCTGTAGGAGCATCGACGACAAGGGCCTAAATTGATACAGTGTACTTTGCAGTTCGGAATGTGTGGCAAATAGCCGTCGCGTTGTAAATATCTTCGATAATAACTGTTAGACCACTCGAAGAGCTTCTGTTTCTAATCTCTCGTGTTTTTCGACCATTTCTTCGCTTTGAGTGCGACTTAAGGCCAGACATGAGCTTAAGATATATAACGAAAACATTTTTTTCGCTCACTTTTCGATCAATAACTGACTTCTGGGTTAGGGTTGAGTTACAACTTCGCCAGTGATTGGCATCGCTTTCCAAAACAAATTTCCATTGATTTTCGAACAGTTTGTCAAAATTATACAGTTTTGTAGCATGCATTAACATGTTGTTACACTTCTGCACTGTATATTAAGATGCTAAGTTATATTATACAGGATAACTTGATAAATCGAAATTATGTCGCTATTTATGTCAATCAAAAATTGATAGAATAATAAATATGTAGCATTTTAGCAACATAATTATTGAACCAGTTATGCATGCTACATTTGTAAACAATCAGAGCCACACATGCGTTAATGTGTACAAATTAATAAATTAATTTTAAAACATAATTTTGTTTGATTTACAATATAAAATACCGATAGAATATTATATACAGTATATGTTTATGATCAGCATAAACATCACTTTAACATGAAATTAGTAAACATGTAAAAACTAAAATATTGCTAATAATGACCGGCTCTTTAAAAAACAACTAATTAAAACATCAATGTAAACAGTATTTTTTCTTGTTGAATGCATTTTAATGGTTTGTCGAGTAAATATTTTGCTAATTAGAACATGCTATTTCGTTATATAACTACATGCATCAGATCGCTCGCATTGGTATGAGTCAGCGAAGGCGGCGTTCGTTAAGATGGGCGCCGATGAGAGCGAATGGAGAGCTTCGCCGACTGCCGCCAAAAACGTGATTCTGTTTATCGGCGACGGAATGGGTATCACAACTGTGACTGCGGCTCGAATTCTGAAGGGACAGCAGCTCGGCCTCAGTGGCGAAGAACATCAGTTAACCTTCGACCAATTTCCCAATGTCGCTCTGTCCAAGGTACACTATTTAGCATTCATAGAGTCGAAAATGGGCTCATTTACACTAATTTGCTTATTTCTAATCAGTCTAATATTACATGTTGCATTAAAAGAAATAAAATGTAAATGTGCCCATGTACCAGTAGATTTTTGTAATATAAACATCGCAAATTAATAATAAACTTGTATTAAATGCTAATGCGATTAAGCGTAGCGACTTAAGCGTAGTATTTAGCTAGATCATATTAATTTAAAAGGAGAAAATGCAGTGATTTTTTACTATGGTACATTCGTATTAATATAGAGTATGAGCTAAATTAATGCTGTATTTAGGGATTTAGTTAATGATTAAAAAAAAATTATGTTTTTGATACAAAATTACTGAACAGCTCAAAAAGAGATTAAATGAGCCAAAAGTTACAGTGTATTTGGTATTAGCAAAAAAAATGAGCAAAATATTTGTCGAAAACTAGAAATTAATGAATTAATTAATGCAATTAATTATTCGCATTAATCGAATGATGAGCTAAAAGCTGATAAATAGTGCACTAAATGTTCGGTGTATTCTATATTCGGTGCTCTCGTAGACGTACAACATCGACAGCCAAGTGGGCGACTCGGGTGCCTGTGCGACTGCCTTGCTAAATGGAGTGAAGGCCAGATACGAGACGATCGGTTTGGATGAGAACGGCGTATAC
Source organism: Metabelba pulverosa (assembly GCA_034697605.1). Classification (NCBI taxonomy): domain Eukaryota; kingdom Metazoa; phylum Arthropoda; class Arachnida; order Sarcoptiformes; family Damaeidae; genus Metabelba; species Metabelba pulverosa. The sequence continues at coordinate 9,807 of JAQIXC010000158.1, forward strand.
GAAGACTGTCAGTCGTCGTTCAGCGCCAGAGTTAAAAGCATCGCCGACTGGGCGCAGGAGGAAGGTATGGTAGTGTAGGGTAGGGTAGTCTACCAATTAATTATTTAACGCTAGAATTAATCTAATTATGCGCTACTAACTGTCTAATATTAATAAACAGTTACAGTGTGTGAGAGCGATTGAAATTCTCGAATACACTGTATAAATATACTGTAGTTTAGATCGAAGCGAATAGTTTCCGAAACAAGAATTTTTGAGCGAATTTTTTTGTCTCATAATTAACATTCAAATAGTTTTCAAATATCTAATTGTTTGGAATGTTTATTGTATATGTTATGCAGTTATTAACATGATTGTTTTTATTTGAAAAGTTTAAATAGATTATTTTAGTGTAATTTGTGATTCATAGAATCGATAGATATGTTTCACTTCTAAAGAATTTTCAGTGTAATAATTAATTCTAGTAAATTGTAAAAAATTTGATCAATGTATCAAATATAGCAAATAGAATCTACCGGTAATAACAATTTAAAAAGTAATCTTACTTTTTAAATTGTTAAACATGTGTTTCCACTATAACGAAACATTCAATCAAAGAATCTAATAAGTATAAAATCTTTTTTAATTAATATTAAATTAAGCAAATCTTAGAATTAGCATGTATTAAATTATATGGTAACGTAGAGTATATCAATGAACTGAAAGTATAATTCTAGTAAATTCATGGAATTTATTTCAGAGTTTTGTACAAAAAAAACGTGTAGGAAGTGATTTTTACTAACTAGATACTTTTTGACTAAATTATTCGCTTAAAGAATAAAAATGCATATAAAGAATTCTATTGAAGAAATAACTTGAATAATCAGTGCACTGTAAATCATTAAAACTAAATTACAACAATATCAAGTTTGGCGCAGATAGAAAAAGAAAAACTTCACTGTATATAGTGATAACAATCAAACGATTGTGAAACTGCTAACAATCGCCGTTTTGCTCTTAACTATACAGTACATTCTGTAAGAGCATTGCACAATCTTCTACTGCTTAACCGATACTATTATGACTAAAAATATACGACTAATTCGCTTTCGTCTGTTTGTTATGCAAAACGCGGTTTTGTCTCTCAAGTCATAGATTAGGAAAAAAATTTGAATTTAAAATTTAATTTATGTCTTCTTTTTTGTGCAAAAAATTATCTATTTATTACATAAAAAGTTTTTATATTCAATTCGCACTACATTATTGATAAATTGTTGAATTAAACTATTCTGAATAACAATGACACTTCACAGTAAAGTACAAAATACAAGTTAGCAAGATAAGTTACATGACTTATGAATTTTATGTCAAAATTAGGATTGTTATAAATGGTTTAATTTGATAGCATTTAACAATTTATAAAAAAATTGTTTATTATTTAAATAATATGTCAACAATTATACATTTTAAAATGACACATAAAAGAAATTATGCTGTACATTGTGCAGTATTATAACAGTACATTAGGAATTCTTAAAATAACTATGCTTAATTTTTTTTAACCAATTGTATACATTGTGTGTAATAAAACAAACTAATATAGAGGCAAAAAAGTGCATTGTAAAAATATGTAACAACAAAACATATTTTCGTAATTAGTTATAATATCTGGTTATAATATATTAATATCTGTTGTACAATATGTACCCTAAAATCCCGTCGATAAGCCGCGGCTTATCTATTGAAAAAACTTAAAATTTTGGCAAAAATCGAATTCGGCTTATACATGGGTTCGGCTTATACATGGAAATGATTTTTTAAAATTAGACTCATTTGTTATCATGATAATCTCAAGGCAAACTTAGCAAAACATTAGTTTATGTAAAAATAACAAATAATAGAGTAAATGTTATATGACAATAGTTTGAACAATTTATTATTAAATATTTTATTAAATATTTTATACTTAAATATTTAATTGCTAATTATAATTAATAAATAAACGTTAGAAGTTAAATTTTGAATATTTTAGAATTAGTTGGCATATATTGTTTTTATTGTTCAAATTTATTATAATTTTTTTAATTTTAACTTGTAAACAATTCTATTAATTCAACTAAGTGTAGAAATGCAGATTTAATAACTTATTAAGTTTTGTAGCTTATTTGATGTGCGAATTATTTGAAATAGACATTAAATCATGTGTATTATTGTAGAACCTATAATACAATCTATAATGTTTTAAGTAATTAATACAGTATAACACTTACTTAATATTTATTTATATTTATATTTATTTATGTTGTATAAAATTATGTCACTAATATGATAAAACTAGGTATAAATTAATATGATGTTTACATATTTTATGTATTATTGTAGTATTCGGCTTATACACGGGTTCGGCTTATCTATAGTTACATATTTTTTAGAAAATTATTTGATTTTAGTCCATTCGGCTTATACATGGGTTCGGCTTATCGGCGGGATTTTAGGGTACATTGAAAAATATTATTTATTGCAATGTAGAAAACAAACTGCAATCTAAAAAGCAATAGATGTGTCGACAACTGCTAATAACTGAACGGCTTTTGTAAGCCTTGGCAGCCGTTCTGCGCCAATGATAAACAAAACGTAAATATATTAACGGTTTTCGTATTTTTAGGCAAATCGACGGGAATAGTGACGACTACTCGGGTAACGCACGCGACGCCGGCTGCGCTCTACTCGCACAGCGCCAGCAGATATTGGGAGAGCGACGACAAACTGTCGCCGAACGCCAGGGGTCTGTGCAAAGACATCGCGCGTCAGCTAATCGAGGACGAGCCGGGCAGGAACCTCAATGTAAGGCTACCGGTGCCCATATATTAACCCCAAATATGACATATTATGACGGATTGCCTGTCAGAGCCCAAGAGCTACACTTATATTAGTGTCAAATATCTGTTATGATGTGTCGTGTCTGGCCTTATAGGTGATTCTGGGCGGCGGGCGCCGGCACTTCATGAGTATTCTGGAACGGGATCCGCAACGGCCTAACGAGTTCGGCAAACGGCTCGACAATCGCAACCTCATCGAGACGTGGCTTCTCGACAAGAAGGACAGGGGTCTGGAGGCCCGGTATGTGCGCGATAAGGCCGAGTTCGATGCGCTCAATACATCGCGTATTGACTATTTGCTCGGTTTGTAATTCATTTATATTGAACGCCTAAAATGCATCTTGGCACTCGATTAATCAATTGACTCAATTGATGGATAGGTTTGTTCAGTTCGAACCATTTGGCGCATGAGTTAGACCGCGAGGACGGGCCGAATGGCGAGCCGTCGCTCGCGGACATGACGGCCAAAGCCATCGAAGTGTTGCGACACAACCCGAACGGCTACTTCTTGATGGTCGAGAGCGGGCGCATAGATCACGCGCACCATCTGAACAACGCGAACCGGGCGCTGGTCGACACTCTGGCGCTCGACGAGGCCGTTGCCCGAGCGCTCAATCTCACCCAGGCAGCCAATACCCTGATGGTCGTCACGTCCGATCATTCGCACGTTTTCACGTTCGGCGGTTCACCCAAACGTGGGAATGACATACTCGGCGCCGACAGTAAGGTCTCGGATGTCGATTCGCTGCCCTACACGACGCTCATGTATGCTAATGGCCCGGGATATACGAAAAAGCGCATCAATATCACCAAAATCGATACGAGTTAGTAGTGTTACGAATATTAAGTTATATTTTATGCTTATAATCCACTCTTTAATCCGTTAGTATATTAAGCGTTAGTTTGTATTACGTTTAGCCATTAATATGATTTTAAAACGAGATTAGCGTCTAATCCATAGGGAGTTGGGAATGTACTGAAACTTTTTGTTTGCGGAGTAAACGCGTTAAACAAATTGCAATTTAATTATCACTCATTTGCTATTCATTAGTGTTTTTGAATACTTTTTTGTTTGTTTTCAAATCAATATTTATTGAAGCGATGAAACAATTTAATGTCGTAACAGAATATTCTTTGTAAATAACAGAATATTCTTTGTAAATAGTAGAATACATTAATAGCTAATATTCTGTGATTTGTTTAGATGTGTAAATATATTTTGATAAAGAGACATGCTGAATAATACATGTATTTTTTGGTGAAATGGAGATTAGATTTGAATTATTTATTATTTAATTTAAATAGCAGTTAAAGAGTTGCACTTATAGTAGATCTACAGTAAGTTATTAAGAAATCTCATTGCATTGTACTGTACAAAATCATTGAATCAAACGCATAATTTTTGCAATTGAATTGAATCACATTATTCATAAAAAAAATTATCATGAATATCCTAATAGAAAAACATGAATTGCAATTTCAGCGCAACTGTATATTCAATTAACTTTAATGAATAAATTTGTTTAAATACTAAAAATGTGATTCTCAGAAATGAATAGAAAATTTTCTAACAAAAAAAAAATACATATAAGTTTTCAAAAAAAAACTTTATTTTAAACATTTGTACAGTAAAATCGTTGAAAAACGCTTTTCAATTGAAAAATAAGTCAAATCCATTTCAGATTAACAGTCATTATATTTGTACAGTATAAAGAATCAGAGAATTTTTTAATGAAGTTTACTTAAAACGTTACATAAACTGCAGACGAATATACAGAATATACATTACATTACAGTAGCGAAAAAAGAGTCTGTATAAACATTTGTGAAGCGGAGGCGCGTTTTGTACACAGTTTACACACAGATAATAATAATTTGTATGAAATTAAATTCAGTGCAAACATCTGCCGCCGACTCCGGGTTTGCGCTTCGAATCAATCGCTTTTTGAATTATTCTTCGCATAAATTGGATTTCTTGTCGCAAACAATGCGTTTCTTCAATAATAACTCCGATTTTTCGCCATTCAAATGATACGCTCATCGAATGCAGACTATACTGTATAAGCGATTTCGATGAGATGTTCTTCAAACCGAAAGATAAATATTGTTTAAGAAAAGCGAAGATTTCGTTTCACTTCTTTCGAGTGCATTGATTGCGAAAATAGATTGAATACAATTCGAGTGAAAGACGTGTTTTCTAATGCGTTTTGTCGGCGAATGCCGTGAAAACAGTTTTTGACATTTTTCTCGTCAAAAGAATAGCTTATTGTGTAGTCAACAAAAACTCGATTCGATTACAATTATTGCAAAATTCATCTTGATAGAAGTTTAGTTAAGTGCTTATTTGTTACAATTAACTACTATATAAACTAAGCTAGTCTAACCTACTTTTTTTTATCTATACACATTACCATTTTAGGTTTTTATTATGTATTTATTTATGTTATGAAAGTAACAAAAAATAAATTATGAAATATATTTTTATTAGTTGGATGCACATACAGTAGTAAACATGATTTTAGTAAATATACAGAATTCATAGCAAAGTGTCTGTGTAGTTTAACATTCAAGTAATAATGGCAACGAATAAAACTGTCAAAAAAGCATTTCAGTTTTATTGTAAAATCCAAGATGGTTTTGAGGTTTTAAGTTTTAGTGTATTTGAACAACAAAAAATAACTAGCTATTTTCAATTTTCTTAATCCAAACCTACTGTACAAACGATTTTTACAACAATTTCCAAGAATACAATAATAGGCATGTTTCTTTTGTAACGTTATAAAAGCAGTTAATAATAGAATTTTACCCATGGGTTGAGTTGTCAACCAATTTGTGAGTTGAGGAGAGTGTCCGAGAGTTTGCTATTAATGTTTAGAAAATGTACGTTCTATTTACTACACTGAACAATTAATAGGAGTTTTGTGTAACATTTTCTGAATGAGTGAAATATAATAAGAATTTCAAAATAACAATGAAACCAACTATCATTAGCTAATAATAATGATAGTTATAATTATAAACGTACCTGTTATACCGGAATTGTGCACATACTGTAGCAAATAATAATTTCAAGACAAGTTGATTGTTCATCATACTCTTTTATTCCAACTCTATTTCAATTTCTTATATTGCATCTTAGATTTTACTATACCCTATATAAACATTGCACATATAGTAATTTTATAAATAAATATTTATACAGTTTAATTATATCATATAAGTAAAATACAGTTTTAATTGAACAAACTCTTTAATTAAATAAACTCTATACTGTATAATAATTAACAACCCTAAAATAACTAGAATATATGATAACCTTTATGCGTTACTGTACCTTGATAAATCTTAATAATTAGCAAGCGTTGACTATCAGTATATGTGGTTACTATTATAATTAGTAATTATAAAAATTATGTACATTTATTGAATTTAATTAACAAGTCGAAAACAATACCTTTTAGCACAAACTAAGAATAAGCTAAGAATTTATACAAAAGAATAGACATACTGAATTTAAAATATTGAATTGAATTGTTTGATCGATAACAGCAAACAAGGAGTTCGTACAGCAGTCGGCAGTCCCGCGGCGATGGGAGACGCACGGCGGCGAAGACGTGCCGGTGTACGCGCGCGGCGCCAACGGCCACCTCTTCCGCGGCGTCGTCGAGCAGACGTACATTCCATACGCGATATCGTACGCCGCGTGTATCGGGCCGTTCAAGTCGTTGTGTTTGGAGCACCGGAACGAGAATCTCAAGCGAATTGCGCTCCGGAAGCAGTGCCTTAACTACACGCAACTGATGCCCAAGTATTCGACGATTACTGTTCGCAATTCATATCCCATTCGCAATGCATACTCATTCGCAGTTTGCTTTTTATGCTGTCTACTTATTTTCTTATTATAACTTTATTCAGCATGCTTATTTTAATCAATAAATATCACATTATTTATTAAATTAATATGTTCATCTTTTATCCAGTTGCATTTTCAAAATGTATTTATTGATATATATATATTCTAAAAATTTTGATATTTATTGTAATTTTAAATCTGTTTTATGTCTATTTATCACATAATTTATCTGTTTAAATTTTTTATTGATATGCCATGCACAAATATGAACTAAAACATGTTTTTATATAAACACAGATTATAATTAAGAAAAATATTGCCAACGCAATTAAAACTGTACTGTATATATACTTTTCTATCACATATTGTATATTTGATGTTAAGATGAATAAAGAAAATCAATTTCTATGAAATGATTACATGCTTATTTAACGTCTAAATTGCTCAAAGTCAATGAACGCAAATTGGCTAATTAATATACTTGGCAATGTCTATGTTTAACTTTGTATAAATAAACAAAATTATAAAAAATTACTGGCTGTTTTTATATTAAACATAATGCTAGTAAATTTACTGTCATTATAAATAATAGAATAAATTACACTGTATAATAATCGTGTGGATTGGTTTTTTATTGCCAAGCTTAATTTATGTTTGATAAAAACAAATGTTGCGCCAATTAACAAGATGTTTTTCAACAACAACAAACGCCATTCCGAAAAGTTTGCCAAAATCGAGTGATGTAGTAATCGTGGGTTAGTTTCAATATTTATTTGGTTAATACATTAAATGATTAAAAATGAGCATGCTGGTGCTGGTTGCGCATAGGCGGCGGAGTCGCGGGTCTGTCGACGGCTTACCATTTGAGTGAATTAGGCGTTAAGAACGTGATTGTCATCGAAAGGGACGACATCACCAGTGGTACGACTTGGCATACGAATGGTTAGCGAATTATCTTTAATTGAAAAACAAAATTAATTAACAAAAACGAAAAAATAATTACCAAAAATAGAAATAATAAAATCGAATTAAAAACCAAATAAAACAAAACAAAGACTACTTGTGCTAACAGGTCTGGTATGGCGACTACGGCCGTCGGAGACGGACATACAGCTGCTGAGCAAAACACACGAATTATTGACATCGAAATTGGGCGAAGACAGTGGGTTCGTAGGGAACGGCGGCTTATTTCTGGCGCACAGTCGGCGGCGAATGCAGGAATACGAGCGCCTGAACGGGGTATCGAAGTTCTTCGGCATTGAGTCGCGGCTTCTCGATAGGCGTCAAGTGATTGAGTTATTGCATCCACTCATCGACGCGTCGACGAGCGATCTGACGGGCGGTCTCTACAGCCCGGGCGACGGCTTCGTCGATCCGCACCAGTACTGCTCGGCGCTCGTCGGCGCCGCCAAACTACAAGTGTTTCGCAACTGTGCGCTCAAAGGCATCCAAACGCGCGACGCCTCCGGAGTTCTATCCAAACAAACGCTCATTACTAGCGTTAGCGTTGAATACGCCGGAGATGTGCACCAAATCGACACCAATGTTGTCGTCAACTGTTCCGGTTGTTGGGCGCCCGCTGTGGCCCGGCTGGCAGGTATTCCACTGAACATGCTATTCTTGAACAACAATTACACAGAATATTCGCATATTCACTAATTTTCGTGAAGCTTAGTACAAAGTAGTATAGCTTTAGTCGGTTCGAAACAAACAGTGTATTATTATTGTTCAGAAACTTTTCGAGGCTTACGTCTCGTAGTATTGTATAAATAAATTTAATCTTGATAAAATTTGCAGACAGGCTCGCAATAAACGCATACAATAGAATAGAATTATGCTTGATAAGGCGATAAATTAATATCTTATAATAATAAATAGATTCGCAGTCTATGTTCGCGAGTTAATACAAAACGTTATTAATAATGATGCATGATAAGAATAGCAGAGTATTGCACAGTTTATTTGAAGATTAGAGCCGAGGCAGTCATGTCTGCCGTTCCTTAATCGCGCTATTCATAGATAGAGCACTGCTTTTGTGTGCAAATCAATTCAATTATTTATATATTAATAAATTCCAAAAATTCAAACTATTTTTGTATAAATTTTGAAATACAGTTGAAATTGTTTGTAAACAACGTGTTTATCATGATAGATTATACAACTAGACTAGACTGTCAAACAATTTAGCAAGTACCAATTTTATTACATACAGGTAACAGTTATTTTATATTAATTATTATAAAAATATTTAAACTCATATGACTACTTTAAACTTGATATGACTAAAAACTTATCTCGGCTAATTAAGTTTTAACCAATAATCTTCTCGATTAATTAACAGCTTATTTAATAATAAAAATACACATGTTTATAATTAATGTTCTGAGAGAGACAAACATTTGAAAAAATCAATTCAAATAATAAGTTTTTTTAGTTATTCCAAAAAAAAAACTAAAAATATGTTACAATTTAATCGTAATTTTTATTAATAATAATCTAACATTTCATTACACAATTAACCAGTACAAATAAATAATAGAGAATGTAAAAGGAAACGATTATTATGTGTTGGTTTTGAGGCTTTGATTTTTCACTGCTTATTATTTTAGCCAAAGAATAATTTTATACAACTGTTTGACGAATTCATTAATAGCGCGAAAAACGCGAACAAAAAATATTAATTTCCTGTTTCCTATCAAAAGAATTATTATATTTTCTCTATTTTCGCAAAGAATAAAAAATAGATAAATATAATATTTAAGTAAATTAGACAGCGTAAATAGTCTTAAACGCTCGCAGAATCTACTGTACAAAACAGTGCAGTACAAAATAGAAAAACAAACTGTACAATTGTCTAATCGAATTGAAAATAGCGAATGAAAAGTCAAGAATTATTTATACAAAAGAAAAGCTCAGAATCCGTCACTGAATTATTCAATATTCTGTCTAATATATCAATTCTACGAACTGTTTATTCGCTTTTTACCATGAGCATTTATAGGGCCATTTACAACAAATTCCAACCCATTTTGCATAAACAGTACAAAACAATAATCTTAAAAAAATGCAAATATAGAAAAACATAAGAATTGAATAGAAAAATATACAATACAGTATAAAATGCTACATTGTAAATTATGAAACGTAGGCATAGCCAACGTGCCGCAGGAGACGATGGAGCACTCGCATGTGGTGACCGAGAGCATCGCCGGCGTCGCACCGGACCGCACGCCGAACATCCGCGACCACGACCTGTCGATCGTGTTTCGGGTGTCGGGCAACGCCTTCAGCATCGGTGGCTACGAACCGAATCCGGTGCTCATCAGCGATAAAGTGGCGACTCTTCAACCGTTCACTCTGTTTGACCTGAATTGGGATGTATTCGGCATTAATATGGAGAATGCGGTCAAACTAATGCCCGTCATTGGCCGCACGGGCATCAAAAAGCCGATCTGCGGCCCCGAGTCGTTCACACCCGACCACAAGCCACTGCTCGGCGAAGACGTGAACGTTAGGGGCTTTTACTTCGCGAGTGCTTTCAACTCATTCGGCATTAGCCTATCGGGTGGTGTCGGCTCTCAAATGGCCAAATGGGTCACATCGGGCGCTCCAGACATCGATCTGTCGACGTATGACATCAAACGGTTTAACACAAACTTAAGCCAAAACCGGGTTTGGACTCAAGGCCGGTGTCGGGAGTCGTACGCAAACAACTACTCCATTATCTATCCATACGATGAGCCCATTTGTGGTATTTTATCATGTTTAATTATAATATTCATGTATAATATAATAACATGTTAATCTAAGCCCACTTTTTCGGTGAAAATTAATTCAAAGCTCGAGAGGAGACGTCCCGAAGCGCGCTATACGACACCCTTCGGCGCAAAGGCTGTGTCTATCGCGAACGGCACGGCATTCAGTGTCCGGATTGGTTCGACTTAGAGCCCGAACCGCTTACACCCGAAGAGTACCATCGGTTCGACGCCACGTATGACTGGGATGAGAGCAGTCGGCTCTGGAAAGCCGTTAAGTCCGAGTGCGCGGCCTGTCATGAGAGCGCAGTTGTCTTTGACATGTCGTCGAGAGCCAAGTTTGCGCTCAGAGGCGAGAATGCGCTCGAAGTGGTCGACGGCCTGAGTCCGGCTGACCTGAAGTCGATGCGAAACAACGCAACAGTTGTCACGTATTTCCTCAACAAGAGGGCCGGCATTGACGCCGAAGTCTTCGTACATAAACTCAATGACAGCGAGTTCTACATCACGTGCGCCGATGTGACCACTAATCACGTTTCGGCCAAAATTCGCAATTTTATTACCGACCAAAGTATCGGCAATGTTGAACTTGTTGATTTAAGCCAGGAGCTTGCTATTTTATCGATTAATGGACCGAAAAGTACCGAAATTATTGAGAAAAGCCTAAACATTTCGCTCAAGAATTTCGATGATAACACTCATCGCGAACTTGAAATCGATGTATGAATTATTGCACTTTTTATCAAGTATTTTGAGATTAGGATTTATGCAGTGTATTATGTTTCGCTATTTTTGGATAAACTTTTTTATATGAAAAAATACTAAATTTTTTATATTGATTACAAAATCAACAAATCATTTATTTTCCGCACAGAATATCCGATTACGACTAATCCGTTCGAGTCAAGTGTCAGCCATCGGATGGGAACTGCATGTGAGGGCCGGCGACGACTTGACGGCTATTTACGAACGACTCGTAAGCGATACGTCTGTGGCGGACGGCGGCCAACGAGCGTACGAGTACTTGAAGAACGAGAACCAGTGTCTGTCCGGTTGCCTCGATTTACGACCCGACGACACGCTGGCGGAGACGGGCCTCGCGGCTCATGTATGCGAACGCAAACTGCAAACCCAGCGCTTTGTCGGCTCTGAGGCGGCGCTGAGTCCACGACCGGATAAGCGGTTTGTGTGGATTGACGTCGAGAACAGAGCGGCCGTTGTCTGCGGACTCGAACCGATTTCGCATAACTCGCGAGTCATTGGATTCGCGCGAAAGAGCTTTTACTCGCATCGACGGCACAAGATGTTGGCCTTCGGGCTCGTATTCGACCGCTTTCTCATCAATTCGCACATTCCGTCGACGGTTGACATCGAAATATTCGGTCATTTATACAAAGCTAATGTCGAGACAATCGAATGCAAGTAATTAGAAATATATATAATTTTATTCAATTTTAGCATGTTCATTTATATATATATTTTAATAAACTTTTGTATGTTTAGTATTTGTCGCATATTCAATATACGTTTTACCAATGTAGATTCATATATAATTAAATTTCTTATTAAATACTGTATATCAAAATGTATTTACTAGTTTACTTTAGAATCTAAAGTTTAGATAGTTTAACCAGATAAATTTTCAAATAAATAAATCATTGCAAAAATCTGTTTTTGTTTTTATTATAATAAAATTTAATTATAATTAATTATGAAATTACCAAACTACGAAATTTATCATGAAAGTTTCACCAAATTGAAAGTTACGCTGTAGTTTTCAACCCTAATTATCTTTCAATTAGACATTACTTTGTTAGACAATTACAATGACTCAATTATACAGTGTAGAATTTCTCACAAGCAGAAGTGTAGAGTTTATAAATCAGTTATAGCTCAGTGGGCGAGCGGATTAAGGCGCCTATTCATTTAGAACGCAACTATGCACCCGGGTTCGATGCCCAGATGTGGCAAGCTTTTTTTGCTATTTTGCAAAAAAAATAGTCAAATACAAAATTTTGATAATTTTGCACAAAAAAAGTAAAACCATCGCTAGAATCGAACCCGGGTCGATTTACCCGTGGTCACTCGCTCTATCCATTAGACCGTGTGCATTCATCTATTGAACTAGTTCTTAAAACTTATATTTATACAAGCTAATGAGTGATGCATGCTAATATTGCTTATTCGAGTTGTCGATGTTTAGAATATAGAAAGTAATGATTCTATTTAATGCAAACAAAATAAGTTAAAACAAAAACTTGCTGCTTTTTACAATTTATTAATTGTTGAATTATTTCAATTAACAAAAATATACATAGATTTAATCTACAATTAAAACAAACAAAAACATTGCTAAAATTATTATAAATTTTAGATTTAAATTTAAAATTATTATAAATCAAAAATAAACAGTGAAATAAATAGCAAAAATATTATGTAATCCAAATCCAGAATCAGTTGTTATGTAAACCTGAAACATGTTTAGATTTTTATCATTTATTATCGATTTCTTCTGTAATTTAAATCTGAATTTTTCAATCGTTTCGAAGAAAAGGGATTAAAGTCTGAGTAAAGACAAAGAGAGCGGAAAAGTGTAGTCGCAGTGAACCGGGAGTTCGCAAAACACGGATCCGAATACGAGTATCGAATATGAGGACAGAATCCGATCGACACTTCAGTTTCATATCATTCCTATTCTTAAGCATAACTCTAATGTCTTTTTCGGATTTAATTTCAGTTTTTGTTATTTCTATTCAATAATATTTCTAAAATAAAAAGATGTTTTGAATGCCTGCTTAGAATAAAATTGTTTTGTAATTTATTTTCATAACAAAAGTAAGAGATTTTAGTTGTTATTAAAAACAATTATTCGTTTTTCGCAGAAAAATACTTATTTCACAACAAACTTAGCCTCGAATTAGTAAACAAATTATAATATTATAGATTAAACTTAAAACGACCTTGGTAATGAAATCTATCCAAACATTAAAGAAATAATAGTCTATATTATTATTCTTATCTCGCAGTTCACTGCTATTAACCAGTTCTCCAATTCTCGAACCGAACCATTCGTTCGCAAATTGCGAAAAAAATGATTTGATTTCAAAAAGTTTTAAAATTCAATAATACTATCAAATGTTTTGACAAAAAGCGGCGATAATTCTCATCAAAACATTAAGAATTATATTACGGATTAGATATCCGACAGTAAGAACTGGTTATAATCAGTCATTTAGCGAGAATTTATCAACAAGGCTAAGCAAGAAAAAATCTAGTTTAAATTTTAAACTTATCAAAAAAATTTCGCAACTATTAGAGTATTGGCTAACATTGAAACTGAGTTTCTACGGAAAAATTTTTAATAAAAATAAGAATAAACTGATTAAAAATTTTTGCATTCGAAGCGGTATTCGGTTATTACCAGTATTTACAAACTTTTATTTTTCACCAAGATAGTTTTGGCTCGAATTGAAGGGCAAGTTGATTAAGCATGATTAGCATAAGTATGGGAATATACGTCTGAGGGGATGCTCAGGGTTGCGAAGTTTACGTTCATGTTTACAAAGTTACTTCTGGTTGCGAACGCTATTATTTTGCACAGATCTATACTCGAATGGTTTTGAGCTTGGTCATCGCTTCGCACATATTTCACAAGAATTATTACAGATTACATATCAATTGCGCTTTAATTTACTTATAAAAAATTATTTCGCAATTGATTACACCAAGTATAAAAGGCAATTTCGCTTATTTTGTAACTTTTACTGCGCATAAATTTGTGAAATAAACATGTTTATTACATGCTAAAATATACTAAGTTTACTGCTGTTATTTATTATTTGTAAATTACATTTTTAAACTAACTAAATTATTGTTAAATTTCTAAAATGTGTATATTTTACATGTTTGAAATAGAATTGTGACTTGGTTATGTAATTAAAATTTTTGTAGCGCCACAGAAATGATTTTGCACATGATTAATATTTAATTGGATTATAATTGGCTCAAGTCTGGGATTGTTTCAAGTTCAATTTTATCATTACGACTGTATAGTATATGACTTTATTTTTAATTATTATTTTAATTACTTTATTATTCAAATTATTTACTTTAAAAAATAGAAACAAAAATTTTATCCTTCTGTAATTTCAATTGATTTTTAATACTGTATATAATTAATAAAATGCGTCACTATTTTCAAAACAACAAATTTGTTTTTCAAGTTTTTTAAATTTTATCAAGTCAAATTTAGTGAAAATATGCTACAAATGAAAGTATTGTACAGTATATATTTATTGCGAAACTACTGTGATATCAACGAAGAAATTTTAAAACACTAATCGGTATTTACTCGATATGTTTGATATAAGCTTGATACAAATTTCACATCAAAAAAACGTGATAACAATAAACTCATACGATTTGCAATCAATTGGGGAAAATTTGGCAAGCTATTCTAAATAATATCTTATGATTTTGTTTATTAACTTTTAATCTATTTGTATTAATTAACCTTTCAAACGGATTAAATATTAGTCACCAAATTTCACTACGAAATTTTGATCTTGTACATTTCTGTCAATATTATTGATCAGTACAGTGCAAAATTAGTCATGTCAAAACAGGACTCATCAATCACTATGCAATTTTTCCGATGAAAGCTTATCGCTTGAGAACTCAAGTTCAGTAGGAATTCCTCACATTGGCCGAGCAATTACATAAAGCAACATGTTGAATTAATGGAAGTTTATTTGGTAGAATTCCAAATTGCGTTTAATGTAAATAATTACTCAATAATTCGGTTTAAAATTGATAAGAAATGCTTATATCATAGACTACTTGCTATTACCTGTTATATCACTGGTTAATCAGCGAAGAAAAAAATTTCTGCTCAATTTTTCCAAACTCTACATTAATACTACAGTTTATCCCATGATCATTTCTAAAAAATCTAGTAATACACTACTCGTACATAAAATTTATGCAAATTAATCAGGCGACAGCATGTGATTAAAATGTGTTTTTGATTTTTAAACGAAAAAATCTATTTTTAAAACCAAACTAATCAGTAATCACTGGTTCTAATCGGTGCGCAAATCGAAAACAGAACTCGAAACTTCTATCTTTCAAATACACTGTACATTTGTGCCAATTGCCGCCAATACCGGTTCGACCTTAGTCTGGGTGTTGTGCGACTACACCAAAACACAGCCGACGTATGCGCTTACGTCGCGATCCGATTGCAAAAGTTGTCAAAACTTTTTAGGTATATAAGTCGAGCAGCGATTCAAACTCCAATCAATCCAACAATTCGTCAGCAATTAAAAGTTACAAGCTTAATTCAATTTGAAGAAACTTATTACAAGTAATCCACGCATCTCTAAAGCAATGGACAACAGAGACAATCTATCGGTGGTTATCCACAAGAAGATGGACTTACGGGTCGAGCAGTCGGCGCTGCCGAAGGAGCCGCAGCCGTACGGTAAGCGCGAATTGAATGATAATATTGGGAAGAATTGGTTTCTAATACTTAACACTTGTGTTGTTCGCAACAGAAGTCCAGTTGGCGTCGCATACGGTCGGCATATGTGGCTCAGACGTGCACTTCTGGAAGGACGGGAAGCTCGACAAGTGGGTCATCAACGAGCCGCTGGTGACCGGCCACGAGTCGGCCGCTACCATCGTCAAAGTGGGCTCTCTCGTGAAGAACCTGAAGGTCGGCGACCGGGTGTCGGTCGAGCCGGGCATCGGCTGCATGTCGTGCCAGGTCTGCAAAAACGGTTTCTACAACTTGTGTCCGGATGTGGTCTTTCATGGCGTACCTCCGACTGGCGGCGCTCTTCGGCGATACTATAATCACAGCTCGGCGTTCTGTCACAAGTAAATAAAAACAACCTGATTAAAATTAGCAAAATATTAAACATGTTACTCACCTGTAGACTGCCGGACAACATGAGCTTCGGTGAGGGCGCTCTGATGGAGCCGTTGGCTGTGGCCGTCTATGCCTGCAAGAGAGCCAACATTACCGAAGGCGCCGGACAGAAGGTGATGGTGACCGGCGCCGGACCCGTTGGCCTACTCACAGCACTTGCGGCCAAAGCTCTCGGCGCCGCCGATGTATGCATTCTGGACATCAACGAGGATCGGCTCAAATTCGCTAAACAGATGGGAATCGCGAAGACACTACTCATTAACATGAAACTCGACACCGAAGCCCTGGCCGAGGAGGTGCTCACCCTCTTGGGCGACAACCCCGACATCACACTCGAGTGCTCGGGCGCCGAATCGAGTCTCAATCTGGCCATCTATGTGAACAGAGACGGCGGCGACGTCGTGATGGTTGGCCTCAACCACCGAAAAGTGAACGTTTCGTTGGCGTCGGCCGCGTGTCGAGAGGTGAACCTCTTGGGCATTAAGCGCTATCGGCACAGCTTCCCGCTCGCCATCCATCTGGTCTCGAGCGGCAAACTCGACGTCAAACCACTCATCACTCATCGCTATAGCATCGAAGACGCGGTCGAGGCGTTCGAAACGGCCTCTTCGTTCACCGCCGGTGCCATCAAAGTTCAAATCGAGTGCTTCGAGAAATAATCATGTTACTTTCTATTGTTTTTTTGTATAACTTTCTGTAAATATTTCTATGTATAGTTCAATTTTATATTTAATGATTTTTATAGTTATGTTTTGGCTATTCTATCTATTTTATCTATTTCATTTGATTTTAGAGTATCTTGTTTAATCTTATTTTATTCATTGAAAAATAAAACTAATTTAAATAAAACTTACTTTTGTTGTTATTTCACACTGTATTTAAAGATAAAACCTAAAATTAGGTAAAATATCAATGATATAAATCGAAAATAGATATTTGAAAATTAAGTTGATCGCCGATCGCATTACACAGATACTTTTTCAATCGCCGCAACGATACATATAATTTAAATTCACCACGTTTATGTTATATGTATTGATGAAATATCAAATTAAACATATTATAAGCTTATCAAACAATTTAATTTCAAAATTCACCAAGCCCAGAATATAAATAGTTGTTTCTAACGAGAATTGCACAGGGCAAAAGCGTTGAAAAATACAAACAATTCAAATTTGAAAACCTTATCAAACAATTCGGAATTCGAATAGAAATGAAATATTTTATAAATAGTCTGAAAAATCGCAATCCATTGCATAATTGCATTTCATATCACACGAGCAAAGAGTCGAAAAGTTTTTGCGCAAAACGTCTTTCAATCGATATAAACATTATATTAATAATCAAAAAACAATCCGAATAAAGCCGAAAAAGTGACTAGTTGAACTTATCGAACAAATTAATTGATAAAATTGTTTAAAATAACGAATAGAACGACTAATTCATTGACTAAAGTCAGGACTAATTCGTAGAGATATTTCGGACACAAAACACTCCAAATGAACAAATGGTTCTGCAGTGCAATCGTAACGCACATATCGACCAAAACCGTCGTAAACCGCGTCACCAGCAGTAGACTCATCACCGATCGTAGCTTCTGGCCCGCGTGCAGCACCCGATGGTTGCTGTCCTTCAGCCGAATGAATAGCATTAGTAGCCAATAGACATACAGCGAATAGACGTTTATAATCATGAAGACGGCGGCGAAAAACGGCTGATACGAGTCGAGGCCTATGAACGCGGGCGACACGTCCAGCGTCGACAAGGTGTTCGAGTTGCCGGCGCTGTAGAAGACACTCTCGGCGAAGCACATGTAGATGACCGCCGAATGCAGTTTATACGCGTCTTCGCGGCTGTTCAGCGCGTAATTGACCAGTTTTTCGGTGACGATGTTGAGGGCCAGCAGCGGTATGTTGTGTACTTTGAAGAAGAGCGCCGACAGCAGCACCCAAATCGTGCAGATCGTGCGCAGCGTTATGTTGGTAACGGGTTGGGCACTCGGCTGCGCGGCTGCCGAGCTGTCCGTCTGGAGAAAGTCGAGGAAATTGAAGTAAATTCCGAGTCGTTTGCAAAACGACTGAATTATGATTAGATAAACGCAAAAGAAGACGATTTTGGCCCTAATATTGCGCTCAACGTATGGGAAGTACGGGATCTTGAATGAGCTCACAGTTCCGCAATCGCTCCTATGGGTGCAAAACAGTTTATTAGTGTTAATCAGTGTTAATTAGTTTTAATTAAATAAAACAATTCTTAAAATAATAATCAATCGATTATCGATTACACACCGATAGAGATATACGAAAACCAAACCCGCGGTCAGAATATAGCGTTGATTACCGAACCGTTTGGCGGACATGAGATACGAGATCGCGATTAGGGAACAGATGACTAAAGCGCTCAATAGGTGCTTGTTATCGGATTGGTTCAGCCATTCGCCGATATCGTAGTCGAAGAGTATATTCCAGTAGTTGGCGATCCGAACCAACACCAGAATCAGCAAAATGGCCAAAACGCGGATCAGACTCCGGTCCTCCAGAGAGGCGAACGGGTCGACGAGTGAGGCAAACGGTAAGTGTGCGCTACGGTAGTAGTGGCGGACGGCGACCGCCAATTGGATGGCCGCCAGTGTCGTCGTCATGTAATACCAATAGTAGTGTTGGGTTTCGACGAAACTCGTCGACAGCAGGAAAACACAATTGAGTACAAGTGTTAGGACAGCGAACGCCGTCGGAAAGTCGGCCACTTTCGCCAATACAATCGAACTCTTGTTCCTGACTTCGATGACCACAAAGCCGACGATCGGCAGAAACGCGAGAATCACCGAAAGCGTGAGTAACGAGAAGAACGACTTTTCGCTAAATTTCGTCAATAAATACATTTGTATTGAAGCGATGAACTCGTCGTACGAATCGGCGGCCGATTTGTGATTGAAATTCGCGTTAAATTTCGTCGAATTCTCGTTCGCAATGAGATTCGCGTGAAATTTGAACGCTTTCTGCAGAAGTTGGCGCTGTTTGGCCGTCATTTCGGTCAACAAAGCGCCGATTTGTAGGGAATTGGCGAATATGTGGCACAACTGTTCGTCTTTACGCATATTCAGCGAATTCAAGACATTTAACATAATTTTTCCGCGACTTTTGTTCGGCAGTGGAAGCCCTAACAGCGCCGACAGCGTCGGTGAGATGTCGACCTGAAGCACGCGGTCGGGCCGTTGGCCGAAACTCGCGGCCGCTTTCGTGCGATTAGTGCTGAGGAAAACGAGTGCAGTGTCGGTCTCCTCGGCGGTGGCGCCGCCGTGATTGCCGACGTCGGTCATGCCGTGATCGCCGGTTATCACAATGAGATAAGGCTCGCGAACGTCGGGTGCGGACACACGTCTGTAGACGTTCTCAATCACCGAATCCATTTCCAATAGCTTTTTCGGCATCAGTTTCGAGTGATAGCCGCCGTGCGAGTGCCCGATGTGGTCGACACCCAAGTAGTGCATAATCATGAGGTCCCAGTCGTCCAAACGGCTCAGCTCCTGGTGCACACAGTAGGTCACGTTCGTGTCCACTTCGGTATAGTCGGTGGCGAAGAAGGACGACGTGCCGTTGTAGCGGTGGAACACGTGTTTCGGCAACAACTGAATCCACGTCTCGTCGCCGTAGAACACGACCCGACGGCTCGCTTTGAACGCGTTTTCGACCAGATTTTCGCCTTTAAATGAATAGGCGTTTAGATTGAGAATAAAGTCCATAAATGAGGGCAGAGTTCCGCTGATGAGTGCTTTGATTCGCGGCATCGTTACGGTCGGCGTCGCCGATACGCTCACCAGACCTACGCCTATATGTCGATTGGGATTAGAGTTTGAGTTAACGTTCGGAAAGAGAGTATGAATTCAATCGGAAATACCGTTCGTTTTGAGCGTCGACTCCGTAAACGGCATTCTCGGCTCGACGTCGACGTCGTCGGCGCTTTGGACGGACTTCTTGTGGCCAATGGATGGAATGAAATCGTGTCGAAGCGCGTCGATCACCACTAATACCATTTTGTTGAACAGCGGCCGACCCGTCGACTGCGGCAAACGTTTTCGACAATAGCCGTCGATTTGTTTATACTTTTCGTCACTCAGTATCGGCGCTAATGTGGCGCCACTTTTGGCGCCCGTCTCGGCCGCGCCGGCCGTCCGCGAGAACAGCACTTCTTCGGCGTTGAAGAAACTGAACGCAAACAACAGCATTGCCACCAATTGTGTCAATACACACACCAATGGAAAGCTTTTTATAAATAGTTTATTCATTTTGTTGACACAAATTGAGTGTATATTTAAATTATTAATTAATTAATACTTTCTTTTAATTAAGTAATTGATTGGAAATGTGACCTAAAATCGGGTAAAAATTTTTGCGTAAAAACAATTGAATTTTTGCTGTCATTAATACATCTGTCGTTCACTTAATCGTTCAAATAGTTTGTGTAATACTTATCGCTGTTTATGAATCGCATTGTTTTTCACTAAATTGCGGTTAAATATGACGTTTAATTGCGATTAAAAACACAATTTATTAATCAATTTGTATCACATTTTTAATGTTTTTATTTTTTCGCATCAATGCAATCAATTTATACATAAATTACGTCGACTGTTATCAACACTTTATAAAATAAAAATCTACATGTTTAATATTTTTATTTAAATTAAACTAAAACTAATAAACAGGATTAAATTGATATACAAATTAATCCTGCAATAACATGACAAATTGTAATTAACAAAATAAACAAGTTACTAAATAGATACATTAAATAAAATTTGCATTATATTGAACGTAGTTTATGATATAGTAATGCAAAAACCGACGCAATGTTTACGAAAAGATTGTAAACAAAACGTTTGAAAACACATGACTTGAATCGCACGTAAATGAGTGGAGAATTGAATTGCAATTTAAGCGATAAATACATTGTATCGCCGATTGTCACCAATTGGCAGAAGTCATGCCTCAGGGAAGACGTGGTGTGGCGTTCAGTGCGAAGCAGAAGAAGCAGCAGATGAAGGAGAAAAGGGACAAAAAGAGGGATCACATCGGCTCCGAGCGATGCGATCCCGACTCCGACGACGCGCGCGAAGAGCCGACGATCGTAGCGGCCGTTAGCGGCGATTCGGGGCCGCGACGGGTGCAGCAGATGAACGCTCAGAAGGGTTTGGATGAACACAAAGACGTGAATCGGTTTGCGCTGAAGTTCTTCGAGGAGTTACCGGAAGAGTTGCGTCGACGGCGTGAAGACTCGCGCAAACCGTTTGAGTTCTTACCCGAAAACCGGTTGGAAGTGATGATCGAAGACATGTTTGCGGCGGACGGGGACAGCGACGCGAGTCTGGATCTACCGAAGCGGCCGAAATGGGAGCGAACGATGACTCCGCGGCAGTTGGAGGCGAAGGAACAGAAGTATTTCAGAGAATATTTGGACGCAATTACGCGATCGACGGACCGGTTGTCGTACTTTGAGCTGAATCTGGAGACGTGGCGGCAGTTGTGGCGCGTGTTGGAGATGTCGGACATCGTGCTCCTGATCGCCGACATCCGACATCCGGTGTTCCACTTCCCGCCGTCGCTCTACGAGTACGTCGTGAATGAGATGAAGAAAGACATGATTCTAGTGCTGAATAAAGTCGATTTGGTCGACAGCGCAGTCGTGATCGCGTGGACGGAATACCTTCGGCGCCGGTTCCCCGAACTCAATGTCGTGTCGTTCGCCTCCTATGCGGGTATGAAAGTGAAGGACAATAAGTCGAAGAAACGAATCGGAAAACTGCGAATGGCGTCCAATGCGGCCAAAGCGCTGCAGTCGGTCTGTCAGCGCATATGCGGCCAAAGAGCCGATCTGTCGAACTGGAGGACCAAAATCGAGGAGGAGTTGCGCGAAGAGGAGTTGGCCGACGATAGCGCCGACGACGACGAGGTCGCGGCCGAGCCGTTGAAGCGATGCGAACAGAGGACCGAAAAACTGGATTTAAATTATTTCAATCAAACGGAACGATTCAAAGACGGCGTCGTCACCATCGGGTGCGTCGGTCACCCGAATGTCGGCAAATCGTCGCTTCTCAACGCGATTATGGGCCGCAAAGTCGTGAGCGTTTCGCGAACGCCCGGACATACCAAACACTTTCAGACGATTTATTTGACGCCAACTGTGCGCCTATGCGACTGTCCGGGTCTCGTGTTTCCCTCGCGAGCGCCGAAAGAGCTACAGGTGCTGATGGGCTGCTTTCCTATTGCACAACTGCGCGAACCGTACAGTACAGTTGGATTTCTGGCGCAGAGAGTGCCGGTGCATAAGATCCTGCGTCTGGTGCACCCGAACCAGGAGGGAAAGGCGGTCGTCGAGCACGAGTGGTCGGCATACGATATATGCGAGTCGTGGGCCGTAAAGCGCGGCTTCTTCACGGCAAAGGCCGCCCGACCGGACACGTATCGCGCGGCCAATCACATGCTTCGTATGGCACTCGACGGCCGAACTCTCTGTTTGGCGTTCTTTCCGCACAATTACGTCGAAGAGAGGAATAGTATTTGGTTTTCACACAAAGACATCAAATATATTGATTCGATTAGAGGCCAGAAATTGGAATCGGATTTAGACGAAGAGGTGGCCATTGATGACGGCGTCGGACGGGAGGCGTCCACAGAGGAAGAGGAGGACGGGAGCGAAGACGAGGCGCCGGCGCTCGCGATGAGCAGCAAATTCGCTGTTCTTCAGGAATCGGATTAAGTGATTGATTCGAAAATCGATGTATTTTTTCATATATTTGTGATTTAAATGAATGTATATTTGAATATATTTTATTAAATTATTAGTATTTTTGAAGAACTTTAGTCTATTTTATCAAAAACTTGAATTAATTAATACATTTTATGCAAATGGTTTATACATTATAGAATTATCTGAAACACATTCAGAAACCAGGAACTGAGATACAAGTACACTATTTTGACGTAAATTGGCAGGGTGTCTTTCTCAAGTCTAGAATCTCGACAGTTACATGATAAAGTAAATTTACATGACAAGATTATTATTGAGCTGGAAAACTGCTGTGTAAATATACACTCAGTTACATATTGCAGCTGAGTATGTGTAGTAAGCTATGTGCACTATTTAAAAATGCTTAAAAATAATTATAATTTATAAAAATAACCTTGATATTGTTGTATCTTTAACTTGACAAGAATATTTTCTTAGCTACCTTAATACACATTAAGTTACAGTATATTTTATTTTCATCTATCTACAAATGAAACAGTAGCTTTTAATTAATGATTAAATTAAAACCTGGATTTGAAGCTAAAACGGAGCTTGGTTAAATATTGTTTTGATAATCTTAAACAAACAAAATATGGAAAATATTCGATAAGAGATAACGAAGTCCTTAATGAGATAAAAGTTTAATATATAAACAATAATTGAGAACTGATTTTATATATTTGTGTTATTGGGAAGTAATTTCTCCGAATAAATATCATTCACTTAATTTAGCTTGATTAGTTAAACTGAAAATGATTAAACATCTTTATAATTTTGTTTTAATATTATCCATACTTATTATAAATAGTAAATTAGCATGGTCAAATGACAGGCCACTGATCGGCATTATGTCTCAGGAGTACTTCGGCGCGAATTCGCAGTCATACATAGCGGCCAGTTATGTCAAATACTTGGAAAGCGCTGGCGCGAGGGTTGTAAGTATAACTTATTTATTCTATTTAATTTAATTGATTATAAATTTTAAGCATAAATGTTACCCAGGTACCAATCCTGATCAATCAAAACGACGACTACTACAGTCAGATATATAACCGGACGAGTGGTCTACTTATTCCCGGCGGCGGACAAGACCTGCAGACATCCGGTTACGCAAAAGCGGCCAAAAGATTAGTTAATTTGGCGCTCAATGACCCGGACAAGTGGTACCCGATTTGGGGCACATGTCTCGGCTTCGAGTTCTTGTCCGTATTCTTTTCCAATGAGCAAGGTGTTTTATCAACATGCTCAGGCACCAATTTGGCCACCACGCTCACGATTAAAGGTGACGACTGGAAGAATACCAAGATATTTAAGCATGCAACTGATGAATTCATGAATGTAAGCACTAGTTAATCTAGCTAAATTATTTACTACTTAGTATTAACTAGAGCAAACTATAATTAGTATTATGTTTAATTATTCTTTGAATGTTTGCCAAATTTTTAAATTCTGTAAATTAAATCAATTCTAATTTAGCAGATTATTAAATTACAAAATAAATCTAGCTAAATTTATAATTGTGCATTTGCAGATAATTCAAAAGGAGAATGTCACATTTAATTACCATGTCAGTTGTTTGAACAAAACTGCATTTGATAAGAAATTGGGGCAAAAATTCACACTTCTATCGACGAGTGCGGACAACGTGGGGACGGAATTCGTGTCGACGTTTGAAGCGAAAGATTATCCCATTTTCGGCACTCAATGGCATCCGGAGAAGAATCAGTTCGAGTTCGCGCTCAACGACCGCTACTCAAACATTCCGCACACATACGACGCGGTTCGCGTCGGCCAATATATGGCCAACTTTTTTGTCGGACAGTGTCGGCGGACGAAGCGGGCGTTAATTGACCGGAAGATTGAGTCCGATTTGCTTATCTATAACTACGAACCCGTCTATACCGGCATTGATGCGAACGCGTCGTTTGAGCAAATCTACCTGTTCAATATAACCGACTTTTGATCTGGTTACTTTCATTTAATTAATATATTTTCCCATTAATTTAGAATAGTACTTTTTACTAATTTATTTATTTAGTAATTGAATTAAATTCTTATCTTGTTTTCAGATATTAATTGCCAAACCATGCACTCAAAACAGCTTGAGTTTAGATTTGGTTCGCATTAAATTAAATTTCAATGTACAATTTCAAAAATAAAATATTATTAAAACAATTTATTATGTTACATGCCGGTAATATAAATGCTTACAGTTTGTATAAATGGTTTATTACAAAAGCAAAATTTTATTTATAAAACAATTTTTATATACCGTAATAGACATTTTTAAATTAAATCTTTGACTATTTGTTATCTGTATAAAAAACAAAATATTTGCAAGTAGTGAATTTAAGTACATTTATTATACTGTATGTATGAATTAAACAAATGTTTATTTGATTATACTTTATTAAAATTACTTATATTTTTGAAAATATAATGTGTTAAATTTATCAAAAGTTATTAATTTTAATTTAAAATTGTTTAATGTTTTTTACAAAATTTGTTCATACTTCATTCAATAATTCAAGAACTTAAGAATTAAGATATCGTACCATTACAATTTTTGTGCCGTCAATTGAAAGTGGGTGGATATTTTACAGAAAAATATTACTGAATTTGACAAGATTAATATTAACTTAAACAATATAAAGTATAAATATTACAGGTACAACTTAAGGTATACACTTAAGGTAAGTAATAAATAAGTTATAATAACTTTAATTTTGTTTTAATTTCTTGTTGTTAAAAATATTTAGTTAAAATGTACAATACTAATTACTATTAAATTTACAGTGTTTTATATATAATAAAGTTAATATATATTTAGTTTATTTAATTAACAGTACAAATTTTAAGTTTAAAAAAAATTAAAATTACAGTTGTCATATCGACTATTTAAGTATTGTACATTGCAATCCCGCTCTCAAACAAAAAGCGTGTAGATAGAATGTTTAAAAATTGTCTTGACGAAATAATCTAAAACAAACAAAATATCGAAAACGTTTGATAACACATAACGAAGTCGTTTATAAGATAAGAGCGAATTGTATGCAATAATAGAGAATTAATTTCGTATTTTTGTGTTATTGTGAAAGTAATTGCTTGAGAAAAAACAACACTGGCTTAATTTAGCACCCACTTATTTAGCTAAAATGAGCATACTCAAACATAATTATAATTTTCTTTTACTAGTATTCCTACACCATCTAGGCAACAATTTAGCATGTTTAAACGATTTAAACGAGAGGCCACTAATTGGCATTATGTCGCAACTGGACGACGACGTCAATTCGAAACCACACATAGCGGCCAGTTATGTGAAATTCCTCGAAAGCGCTGGCGCTCGGGTCGTACGTATAATTAAACTGTTTAATTTAATTAAATGAGGTTTCCAATTTTAAATTCTACCCAGGTGCCAGTTTTAATCAATAAAGATGAAAAATATTACACAGATATATTTAACCAAACGAGTGGACTACTACTCCCGGGCGGCGCACAAGACCTGCAAACGTCTGGTTACGCCAAAGCGGCCAAAATTATGCTCAATTTGGCGGTCAGTGACGGCAAATACCCGATTTGGGGCACATGTCTCGGCTTTGAGTTTTTATCCGTATACTTTTCAAATGAGCAAGGCATTTTATCAAAATGTTCAGGCACCAATTGGGCCACCTGGCTCAACTTTACAGGCGAAGACTGGAAAACTACCAAGATATTTAAAGATGCACCTGAGAACGTTATGAAAGTGAGCATTTGTAACACTACTAATTGAGCAAGTTAAATATTTATTTAATATGATTATTTAAATTAATTATTATAAAAATTACTAAAAAATATACAATATTGGTAATTATATTAAAAATTGTAATGCTTATAATCTATCTTATAACATAACTTACAATATTAATTTTCAGATTCTATTGGCAACTAATAATGTAACATTCAATAACCATGATTACTGTCTGAACGAAACGGCTTTCGCCAAACTGTCGGATAAATTCACAATTGTATCGAAAAGTGCGGACAAAGACGGAAAGGAATTCATTTCGACGATTGAAGCGAAAAATTGGCCGATTTTCGGCACTCAATGGCATCCGGAGAAGAATGCGTTCGAGTTTGTGCTCAACGCCGACGCCTTAAACATCCCACACTCGGCCGACGCGGTGCTCGTCACCCAATATATGGCCAACTTTTTTGTAGGTCAGTGTCGGCAGACGAAGAGAGAGCCGTTACTGAACCGGAAGGTTGAGTCCGAACTGCTTATATATAACTACAAACCCATCTATACGGGCGATGAAACCGACGCACCCTATGAGCAAATATACGTGTTTAATTCAGCCAGACCACTCTCCTGGTCTGGATCATTTAATCACCATATGCTTGCATGCATCTTTATTATTTCTTATATTATTTATTAATATATATTGTGTAAAATTAATTTTATATTACATTTAATCTTAATATTTCAATCATATATAAGGTATATACTTTGCTGTATGTTTGTTAAAGAGTTATTTTGTTATTATAAAAATTGTATTAAATTAATATGTGTAAACTCGTCACTTCAAATAACTACCTATTTTTTATTTATTAAATAAAATTTGTAAGTAAAACTATTTTATATACCGTAACTTTAATACATGTTACATTAACTCTAATATAACAAACAACATAACTTTAAATTAAACATGTTTATATTTTCAACAATTTGTTTAAAACATACAAAGATTATTTTTGCAAAACACAAAAATTACTGTAATATTATATGTTATTATTATAATGTAAGTATATTAATAAGATTCTATTTAAATAAATTGACAACCATTATGAAATTATTATTAAGGAAATAAACATAATAAAATAAAATTATAATTAATTTAAATTAATTTATATTTTATCATAATCTTGGTAACTAAACACATAATTGTAATAGTTTTTGCATTAGATTTATTAGTAATTTAGTACTTAGCCAGGTAAAATTTTGAAAATGTACTTATATTTTTATTTTGTCTGGTTTAGATTTCTCAATTTTATTTAATACGAATAAAATTTTTGCATTTATAGATATACCGTAAAAATAGCAATTTGATTTTAGACTTATCCTGATTTTAAACATTTTCTTATACAGTATTAAATTTAAAAACATTAAGAATCTGTTTCGAAAAGTTGTGAAAAGCTTTTGCCAAGTTTAAAGTGATTTAAAAACTGGATAAAACTTTAAATACGATTTTTAGAGTATATAAAGTCATAATACTATATCTAAATGTATTAAGTATAAAAATCTCGATATATTTATACGGTTTATACAGTATAACAAAATTGATAACTCGCAGAGCATATGATATATTAAATTAGTTTTTATGATTTTTCTTCAAAACTCTATCCAATTTTAAAATTGAATACTATAAAATTGAACAAAACTGCGCGTCAGTAAAATGCAATCTACTTTTTATTTGGTATTTTATTGTGAAATTATGAATATTTTATTACGGTTTTACAAATTATAATTTAATACAGATCGTGGGTTTGAGCATAAAACAAAATTTTGCTTTAAGCAGTATTATAAACGCCAGATTAGTAATTTGATCAACACACATTTTATTTTTCAAGTGTAGGTTTTATTTTTACACTTTTATACAGATTAGATAAATAAATTTTAATTTGAAAATTTCTGAGAAATAAAAATGTTTTCGCGGCTGTCATTTATTATAAATGTATTATGTATATTATAATAATAATAAAATATTTATTTTTCCGATTAAATTACAAAAATATATTATTTTAATATCTCATTTTTAAAGAGTTCCTAATTTTTATAAAAACAAAATTATTATCATTACAAAACATTATATAATTTGACCTAATTATTAAGATATTTAGTTAATAACAATAATAAATCTATACAGTTACTGTACTGTACATATAAAAAATATAATTTTAGATCACATTAATTTTGAATATATAAAATAATATTTTATAATTTAGTTATTATTTTAGCTCAACATTGTTACATTTTACATTATTCTGTTTTTACAAACAATTAAATAAATATTTAATAACTTCACAAATTTTAAACTTTAAATTTGAGTTTTTTAAATCAATGTTTTAAATACATTATTACCAGTATGATAACTCAATAAAAAAGCTTAACAAATTCACAACTCTAAACTTTATAAACTATTTTAAAAATCAACCTTGTAGCAATAATAAAGATTGGTTGTGTAAGTTAGTTGTTGAAATTCGAGTCCAAATTTTAAACTCAAAATATATTGCAGCAAATGTGCATGGTAGACATATGAAACAAATGAAATGCTATATTTCTAAATAATATTAGTTTTCACAAATTGAGACAGGGTGGTCGAGACAAGAGAGCCAAACATTGCTAATATTAAAAAGTAAAACAAGATAAGTCCATTATGTTAATGAATAGTTATGTTAAACTTAGTTTAATCAGATCAAAAAAATTATCGCAATAATTAATTTTATAAATTTATCAAAATTATTTTTAATTATTAATAAAACATTTAAAATTTCAAAATTGCAAAACAAATTAACTCATTAAATTAACTCATTATAATAATTCAGTCTATTGTGTGATGAGCTCGTATTCTAAGAATTTTAAAAAATAATTAAAATATTACTTATAATTTAATAAATATTAATTTACCGTGCCAAAACCTTAACCACATAATATTTTTAAAATATTAATTTTTAAAAGTAATATACTTTGTAATTAAAACATAAAAATTAGAAAGCTTTTTAAAAATATATTTAAAGTAATATACAAATTTTTAATCGCAATATAAAATAATAATCGCAAATTTTTAATGTTTACCCTTGCTAGAACTATTAATATTTGAGTAACATTAAATGATAATATAAAAGTTTGCATGCGGGAATACTGCATTAAAATTTTGTTTACACTGATAAATATTTCATGTCAATATAAAATTTATAAAATAAATAGTAAAATCTAAATTATTTTGCATTAATGTTTCTAGTTCATTCTTTTTGATATATTATTAACTCAGAAGTTTAATGTGTAATTTATTTGTTTAATCATGTTATTTATAAATTTTGATCAATTCAATAACTAGCATTTAGCATTTAATTTGTCAGAAAATGAGTTTTATCGATAATGGAGAAGAATAGGTATTATTTTATAAAAAAAAGGCAAAAATTCAAACGCATTGAATGCAACGGATTAGTGGAGAATAGCCGACAAATCGAAATGCGTTCTCCGATTCGACAGCAAAACAAAAGGATTGCTTCAAATGTCTTACATAATAGGCTTTGTTATGGAGAGAATAAATCACTTTATCTCTCACTGTATTAAGTTATCCCGACGTTCTATAGATTTTCATCTACAATGCTACTTTTTTTATTGCAATCTTGGGCATCTTTTAAATACAGTATTAGACAGTTGTGTTAAACTAAATACTATAGCATGCTCATGTTCAATATGATTTTGATAAGATGATTACATACATAATACATTATATTTTAAATATAACTTATTAAAAATACAAAATATGTAAATATAAATATTATTGGCTAAACTTTTAATATTAAAATATACCACATATGTACAGTATTATTAATATTTTATATATTTAAAATACAAATAAACCTTGTTAATTTCTAGCAAAGTTAATTTCTAAAAAAGTATTATTTTTATTTTAATAAATATTTACAACTCAACTAAAATATAGTTAGTTTTAGTTTTTATTGAGTTAAAGTGTTACATGATAGTTGCGCAACATGCTAGTTAGCGTCATGCGGTGAGCAAGCTAATAAATTTAGACCATGAAACTAATAATTGAATTAATTTCAAACAATGCGCTAAAAATAAATGTTCGATATAAAGCAGATTCACAATTAGGAAAAACTCATTTATCTCCGAAACAAAATGTCAGATTCGGAGCAATTAATTGCAGACAACGTCGTTACTATCGAACTTTTGCATCGCACAACATTTGCAATGCTCATTTCTAGTCAAGTTGCGCATACAGTACTTTTTACAAGTTCATTTTTAATTAAATTTATTTGGGATAATAATGACATTTAAAAGACACAGTTATTGCAAACTGTTTTAAAATTAATTTTGAATCATGGTAGAAATAATTCATTTCTTACGAAACACATATTGCTTTTACAATGCATAATTTTTAATTAAATTCAAAACTGCTTATCTCTATAAATTGTGAAATAAACTGCCATGAATAAATTTGTATTAATGTTAAGCTGGTAAAAATATCTAAAAATAGACAAATATTCATTTATCATGTCACTTTATATATTTGTTTAAATATTTAAAACCAATTAAAGCAAAATATTTTTGCGTAAAATTTAAATTATTTTAATATCCAAATTAATGTACCTGTATAATTTTTTTAAAAATTTGTTGAGAATACACAGACTATTTATTGTCTAGCTTAGAAATTAGCATAAAGTTGGCATGTACAGTACAAAGTAAAGGGATGAATCGATAAATGTTTGGTAATTTTATTTTTTAACGAAAACGTATTCCCAAAAGCCATACCTAAAACAGACGAAACAGTCGTTTAATGTCTCCAAATCTTGACAACTGTATCGACGCTAAAGAGACGGAAATCCGATTTAAAGCCCATTTCTCTCTCTATCGGCGCTTCGGCTGTCAACTCATGTTTGAGTCGAGCGTTTCGATGCGAACCTACGCTAAACGCGCTTTCGATTCGCTATTTGCATTCGTATAACTCTCTTTGTAAGCTAGATCAAATTTAAAAAGAATAAATAATCGATTTTATACACTTACTATTTCCTCATTAAAATAATATCTGTTTAAATATATTCGTCAAAAATAAGCCAGATTAATTTTATAGATATAGTAAACTATACTTAAACTAATTAATAAAAAAAATATTAAACTAAAACAAAATCAAAGTTTTAGTAAAATTTTATTTATAGTACACAGTTTAGTGTGTGATGAATGTATTACGGTAAGTTGTTTTTGAATAAAGCGGATGATAAAATTTATTTTTGTAATACAAAATCCGTATTATTTACTCGAAACTTGTGTTGACTTTGAAATCGTTGGCCAATCGTCGGCACATAGTGTAGGCCATCGCTCGTCCCATAAATGACTGTTTGGTTTGATTTACAAAAAAATTATTTCGCTTAGCATTCAGTGCCAGAACTCTAATCACTTTGAATTGGGTATTAAGAGCTTTGAGAAAACATAAGATACTGTTTGTTCATTAATTCTAATCGTACTATTCTTTATTAATTAATCTCGCTAATTTGCCAATTAAACTTTGCATAACAAAGGAATGTTTTTTACTCTGTGCACCAACAACAGTTGATAAAAATACTTTTAATTTATAAAATACACAGTTTTATATACTAATGGTGCGTACCAAATAGCTTACTTACTTGCTCAAATTACTTAGCAAGTTCAATTAAATATTCACAAAAACCATCATTTTAATTATATGTCGCTAGTAATGCATCAGTGACAAGTCATATTACATAATTTACATATAACATGTGAGAGTTAAATTTATTTTAAAAACATAATAATTTATTATTAAAATATTCTGCTATAATATATTTAATATTTTGACTGTAAATTATTATACTCTGCAAAATTTAAACACTATATTC
>JAQIXC010000159.1:0-42548 GCA_034697605.1 Metabelba pulverosa
CTGCTTTCAATCAATTCGACTAATTCTCACATTCAGTGCTATGTCTCTCAGAATTTCTAAGAAATATTCAATCATTCGTTTAGTTGAGAACACAATTCAATGCATTTTTATGTTTATAGTCGCTTCAAATGTCAGTCAAATTTTAATTATCAGAAAAATCTAATTTTATATAAACTTTGAATTAGTTGTGAATTAGAGTCAAACAACTGATAAGAATGTGATCGCAAAGACATGCAAAACAATTAGCGAAGTGTTGTTCGCATGCGATATAATTCTTCATATAATGGGCTATTTGTTGAAGGGCTTTGAAAATCAAATGCATAATAACTCTATTTATTTTATTGTCGACTAACCTATCAGTTATGCCCTAACCTAGCATTTGACTTCAATTCGTACTAAATTTAAATTTTAACAACTGATGGCTAAAAATAAAAAATATTCCTAAAAGTGAACGTAAAATATGCCTAAAATTTCATTTGGTTTCTAATTGCAATACAGTTTTCAATCAAATGAACTGCACTCGAGTTGGACGGAATCATTAACAGACAAGTTGTCCATTGGAGACAAGTTCACGAAAAGCACTCAAAT
The DNA here is from genome assembly GCA_034697605.1 of Metabelba pulverosa. Lineage (NCBI taxonomy): Eukaryota > Metazoa > Arthropoda > Arachnida > Sarcoptiformes > Damaeidae > Metabelba > Metabelba pulverosa. Next base: position 589 of record JAQIXC010000159.1, read on the forward strand.
AGTGTCACAAACGTTATGATTGCAATTACTGCGACTATTAATACGACTATAATTGTGCTCTTGTTTAGCATTTGATGTGAAAAATTAATTCTTTATATAGACCTCTATTATTGAGAAGTCAAACGCAAACAATTAAAAACGACTTTAATTATACACTCATTTACAGGCATTAAATCAAAAGTTTTGTATAGTTTTCAGCGATTTTCCGAATACTTAACTAACGGCTACTAACGAAACAATTGAGAGAAAAAATTATTTTAAAAACTTTTCTCAAATTAAACTTAAATTAGAAAAGTTTGCGACAATTATGAAAAGAGGAACGAAAATAAAAGTTTTCTCTATTTATAGCTTTGAAAAAGAAAAAAGTTTTTAACCAAAACGAGAGTCGAATCAAAAGTATAGAATAAGAAACCAAATGAACGAATGCTTACTTACCATAACTTTAAAAATCTAATTAATAAAAAAATTGTCGAAAAAATCAATTGATTTCGAATCACATTTTCGGTTTTGAGATTTCCAAAACTTTTTGGTGTTTCGCTGCAACAGTAGAGTTGAATGCAATTAGCAGTCAATTGATGTGATAATCCGCACAAATTCAATGACTCAATGAATAGAAGGATTGAATGGATTGAGTGTTTGCTTTCGCTTTCGTAGCGCCGAACGGATGAATACAGGTTTCGATGCAGTGATTGCAGGGATTGAGTGCTTGCGAGTGAAGCCGACTCTGATTGCAGACAATTCTCTCGACTCGTTGTCTTACAGACACTCTTCTCCTCAATCTTCTCCCAATACCCGCACAGATCACGCACTCAGCCAACACTCAGCCAACTCTGCGCCGAACAGACAGACAGAGAGGCAGAGAGGTATGGACTGGAGTTCTCGAGATTCGCTTTCTTCCTCTACAAGAGAGTGAGAGAGTGTTGAAGAGTTGGTAGTTCTGGCGAATGCTTGGGTCAGTAGGTCGAGCAGATGAGACTCAGGCGAACATTCCTGTTCTCTCTCTCGTTCTCTCTATGTCTGCCAACAACCAGAGGAAGTGATCGAAAGAATACTAAATACGAGTCTCGTGTATGAGCTTCGCTAAGGAGGACACAACCACTACAACCACTACCAGCACTACCAACACTACCAGTGCTCACACGACGACCCACTAAAACATCAGCTCAAACATGAGCAGCACTTGAGCAACAAAAACAATATACTTTTTCCAACTTAACAAAACAACTGTATATCGCATTTGAGAACAAAATATATCTATGCTCTCGATAGGTTTTGCCACTTGCAAATTAAAGCATGATACTTTTGATTACTCGCTTTACACTTAATTGTATACATTCACAATCTATTAATAAGTTTTAATAATTTAATTTAGATTCTGTTTTTAGATACGATTTTACAGTCTTTGCATTCCTAAAGAAAACATAAGAATTAAATTTGATTATGAATTTAAGCACAAGTTTATGATAAAAATTTTATGTCTATTGACTTAAACCTCAAACGCAGTCAATATTTACAGTTATATTAATTGTTTTTAAAAATATCTCTCTTTGTATGTCTCCGAACGAGCGATTCGTTTCATGCATTTGCGTTAACGAGAATCGAAGCGATAAGAAATGTAGGGAAAGCCAACTCAAGCACCAGACCAGGCACTGGACCATTAAGAGCGACCAATCCTAGTGCCCGAATGCCTAAAAAAGTTAATTAGCAATGAGCATATTTTTATGCTAATATTATACGAGACTTAAAAATAATTATTTCTTACACAACAGTTGTATCACTTTTTCTTAATCGCATTTTTATGATATTATGAAGAGTTGTTGCGATTCTTTCGCATTCGCTGTACTCTCGCTATGCGTTTGCATTCGAGTTTAGAAAATAATTATTTTTTCTTTTATTTTATATTTCTGTTGCCGTAAGAACTTATGAGTTAATTGTGTTCAGAGAATAACTCTTAACTAAAGTGTAATCAGTGTTGAAAAAACATGTTTTTATTCTCAAACCACGAATTAATTCTATGCGAAAAGAGACTATTTTCATCGAAATGCATATTTGCATTGTTTAGCGCATAATAATACATTGTAGTCGAGATTAATTTCTTACATGCTTATATCGAAATAAGTAACTGTGTAACTAACTGCACATTCAGCTGTAATTTCTATCGCAATTTTGTCGCAATAGCGGCTGAGTATGTCTTAATGTGTTGACGCGATAAGCGCTGTTGCAAATTGAATGGAGTGGCAGAGCTGCACAGTTACTGCTACTGTAGCACCTGTAGGACATTTACCTTGAATGTTTCCTTTGGTTTGAGGGTTTTTCTCTTTATTTTCATACCCAAAGCGATAATTAGAGTGGATATGCGTTTTGTTAGTTTGTGGTCAACTGTGTCTTTCGTTACACTTTTCTCCCAACTCTTGTCACAGATATGTACCGATATTTTCATACGATGTGAATAAAGCGATAAAATAGCTATTCCTGTACTGCTTTGATAGCAATTTGTGCGACAATTGTTTTAATAATACATAGATTTGTTTTTTATAGATTCTAATCATAATAATAGTGCTCTGTTTTATCTGATTTAATCATATTAAATTTGATTAGAAACATTTTTGTTGTTTTATTTTGACTGTGTGTTCGCTCAACCGAATAGAATTTGATTTAATAATTATAATAAAATTTGCGAATTTTATAATAAAAGTTTAATTTTAACCAAATTTGTACAAAAATAGATATTTTTAATTAGATTTCGCCAAAAATAAGAAAGTTTAATAAATTTTATTTTTGACGTAAAAATTTACGCATATTTAGATTCTAATATTTATTAATTTACAATTTAAATTTAATGTTGACACATTTTTGCATGTTTGCAACTTTTTTCTATTTAAAATTGAGTTTTATAGAACTTAATTAGATACAATAAAAATCTGTATAAAAAATAATACACCGAATCTATTGTAATTATTTGTGTTCTAACATCCGTAGTCGACTGGATTTGTACTCAATTAGTTAAACTGTAAGTTTCCTGTCAAATTCAGAAAAATAAACTGTATAAAAACCTAAGCAGTAAATAAGTTTTTCTATTTTGTTATTAAAATAAAGATTATATTTAAAGCTTTCGAAAAGTTTTAGTATTCATAGAATACTTGTATAGAATGTTCGGTACTTTACGCTTAAAAGAAACGGAAATTTGCAAATGTGGTGTACAGTTACCTACTGTAGGTACGAAATTCTAGCATTCTAAACTCTAGCATTAGTAATTCTAGCAATGTACTTTAGCATTGATTAGGTCACGGGCATACGCTTTCTCCAAAATTAATGTTTGAATTGAATTTCTAATTCGGATCTCTTCTCAACCATTAACTAAATTCATACCTTTTTCCTCTCCTTTTATGCATTTCAAGTGAACACCCATTCAGTCGGTAACACATTATTCGACTAATTGTTTGACTATTTTTGTCTTAAATCAAACTTTGCTTTTATTAGCACTACTTTCACGTATTTGCAGATAATTTTAATTTTTATTTGTCTTTTCAAATCTCCCTATCCTTGGAGGCGAATCTCATCTTCATTTTGATTACAAGATTTTTTGTGTTTTGTGACCTCAATAGCGGTTTCGCGAATATAACAACAAAAAAGTTTTTATACAACTTATTAGTTAACAAGTAAAGCCTTTTTTGTGTTTAATTATCTATCAAATCGTGAGATTTTTCTCTTAATTTTAATTTAAACCAAAGGAATGTTTTTTATGTCAAACTTTCAAATTTATTGTCGAAAGTGTATATTAAAAACGAGATTTTTGTCATAGTTTTGGGATTAAAACGCATTAAATACGAAATTTTTCTTTATATTCGGAAATTTATTTTTATTAATATATCATTGAATTCATTGGATATTAAATAATTTAAATTCAAAACAAATATCAATAAAAATAAACATTTTATTTCAATGATCTCATCAAATCAAATGAGAATTGCAGAAAATAAAAGTCAGCGTATAAATATAATCTTGGTCATATTAGCTGTCGGATGCACTCAATGGGAAATTATTTCGAATTGAGAGTAATTGAATGTAAAGAAACAAATGAATACTTTTATATTGTATAAAAAATGTAAGAATGTATAATTAGAAAGGCTTTGTTGAGTTATTCTTTTATAAGAAGTAATGTTTTTATTTTGTGTATTCATTGTAAAGCAATATATGGATATTTACGGGTGTTTTGAGAATTTATGATTTGATTAATGATTAATGCATTTTCTAAAAGGAAAGGTTACGCTCGTCAACAAAAAATTTGTTGCATTTTCTGCAAAAAAGCGTTTTATTTAAAAATGCAATTCTTATTGAATGTATTGACTCGAAAATTAATAGAAACGAGTGTTTCGATTCATAAATGCAATTCAACCGATAAATAATTGCAATGACTGAGAAAATTGGGAATAAAATGAAGAGAAAAGCGTTTGTGCTAGATAAGATTTATTCGGTTTACAAAATCGCATTGTTTCGCCAAAATGTTTATCTATTCGCTTGAATGCCTGCATTGAATTGAGATCGACTCGCAGTTCATCACTAATTCATCCGATTATTCGGCTCTCAATTAGCAGTAATTTGTTCGTTACACGACTTACAGCTTAGTTCAGCTGTTAATCAAAACTGGATTGCAATTATCAATTGCCAGTTTTTAGCTTGCTCGTTTTTTGCTTTTGCCTTTTCTCGATAATGACTTCATATTTATTAATTAACCAAGGAAAATGTAACTGACAAACGAAATTGTTTTTTAGACTGTGCAATTTATTTCGCTAACAAATCGAGAACAACTTTAATTTGTCGTACAATCGATTTAAATTCAAATTATTTTTTAGGATTCACTTCAACAATAAAAATGAAAGTTTTTATATTAATTCATATATTATTATTGCATAAACGTGTTCCGCGTTTTTGAATATATTATTTCGAAAATGTTTTAAAAATTTTAACATTTCATAAGAAGAGGAATAAATCAAATCTAATATTAATACAAATTTTAATAGAAAAATCAAATTAATAATTAAACTATAGTTTTGGTTACATTATCCCTCTTTGCGCCTCAAATGCAAATATTACTTAAAAAATTTACTCATGTTTAACACAAACAGTATATTTTATAAGAATACAGTATATATTAATATATTAAATTATTGAATACAAGTAAAAGTTGTACATATTTGTTTAGTATTTGCAAACTAATTGTTTCTGGTTGCAGTGTAAATAATCTTAAATAACTTTTTGTATTAAATATATATATTTTTAATTTTTAAAACACATTAAATTTATTACAATTTCTTTTAAATTTAAAGTATTTACTAAACAAATAATATATATTTTCTATTTTATTGAATAAAATACACTTATTATATATTATTTAAATCATTTATAAGCTTGAATATTATATTCAATAAATAAAATTAACATAGAACATTGTACTTGTTTATTTATTTCAATTATGCTGTAAATTGAAAATTTAAAACCCGTTTTTAAAGAGATTTACAGCATTTATGTGACCCTTTGTTTTCAAAAACTTTTAAATTGATTAGTTTAAGTTTTACACAGCACATCTTAAAAACAAAATAAAAATAGTAAATGTATAATTTATCAATTGATCATAAATTTGAAATATAATATATTGTGAACATAAAGTTTGTGTGCGATTTGTTTACAATTGTTTAATCCATCACTTTTTATATTACGTATTAATTAAATTTTTATTTGTTAATGAGTTTTACTCATTCCTTAAATTTATTTATTTGAGAAAATATTATTTGCGTTAAAAAATTTTAATATCTAAGCCAAAGCTAATTTAAAGTAACAATTGCTTCAAAAATTCAATAATTGTTAGCCTTTTAGCCTAATTTTAATTACTGTATAAAGTTATCTATTATTCAAATGAGAACATTATCTCTAAATAATCGTTGAGTGGGTTTTAAATGCGTTTTTATGAAATGCTTAAATAGTTGTAAAATTTATAAACTATATTATTTTAAAATAATTATTCAAATTATGTTTTACTTATAAAAAATAATATTGTTTATTCAATATAATATAAAAAATAAAACAAAACAAAATAAAAACAATTTTTACATAATTGTTTATAAATTTAACAATAAAACCCAACAAATATAAAATCATCAATTTTGTTTTAATTAGTTGAAACTTGATTAAATTATTATTGAAATAAATCTAAACTTGTGGCAAAAATCATATGATAAATGAACTCAAATTTTTAAAAAATCTATCCTGATTTACAACTTTGAAGGAATTTTGTAGATTATTTAAGTTAAATATTACATAGAACATTTTTACGGGTATAATAATTATTAAATGAATTAGCTTTTAGTTTTAACACATCTCTAATTAAGTATTAAGATCTTAATTTAGTGATAAAATTCAGGACTTTTTCCTCAATTAAAGTCTATTTAGTTATAAACAAGAAATATATGTCAGATATTAAACATATACTTGCTAGAAATTATTCCTAATATTTATCTCACAATAAGTGTAAATAATTATATGAATTTAAAACAGATAGAAACAAATGCAAAATTTAGATAAATTAAATTTATTTGTGGTATATGTTTGTTGAGAATTTGTAAAATAAGTCGTGATTTGATGCAAAAACTAAACTGAATAAAAAAGTTCTAAATTATAAGATAATCTTGTATTAATCAAACTTTAGCATGATTGTCTGGTCAGTTGTGCATTATTTTACATTAAAACATGTGGTGATTTATTTATTGTCTTAAAATTAGCATTTCTGTTAACTCACTCTTACTACAGTATTTGATAATCTCCATTCATTATTTAGATGTATCCAGTATACATGAATTTTAATTATTTGTCTCATTTCACTCTAGTTTAATTTAATGTATGGTAAACTATAAAATATGTTAGAATAAATGAAATACTGCAAAAGTATTGTTTATTCATATGTTGTATTTCAATTTTGAATTTGTATTCAAATATTAAAATTCAATTTATTTTAGGTAATTTAAAGAATATCACTTAAATTATACAGTACAGTATATTCATTATCAGTTTCTTTTTCAAATATATAGATAAAGTCTAGTCTTTAAATTAATTGAATAAAATAAATAATAAAATAACTATTCAATAAAATCTCAAAAATACAAATGTTTTTTCTATACAATCAGTGTTTAGTTTTAAAAATATGAAATTTTAAACAAACGAATAAAAAATGATTTCAAATACTTATGCGAAACACAAATAGTAATAAAACTAAAATAAATATTTGTTCTAAAAAAGTGCTTAACTATTAAATCGTTTTAATATTGACATAAAAAATATTAATTTCATTTTAGACCTACTTTTTATCAATAGACAGAAATACCATTTTATTCGCAAATCGCTTATCATTTGCTTAATTTGAAACAAATATTATTCAGTATTAAAAACTTCCTTAAAAATAGTTACATAAGAAGAGTTTCAAAATAGAATTTCATTAGTTTATCATGTTAAATCTTTATTTAAAAAAATAGTCGTCGTCTAAGTCATCGAATTAATCTTTTCTGTATTGTTCTGAAAGTGTGTTTTTGATTGTGTTTTAAAAGTATTTTTTTAATGATTTCGTACAACAGAATGATTAATGTTATTTCAAGGTATCCCACAATACATCAATCGCTACATTGATTGATATCTGTATTATGTAAACTCTCTTTTTTATACAGATGCTTTTTAAATTTATATATAAATTCTAAATTAAATGCTAAAGTTAATCATGTATAAACGTTTTAAAAGTTTACATTATATATTTAAAAGCTTTTGAAACTTAAAAACGATTTAAACTGATATTTTATATTACACTGTAATTTATTTTTAAACTAAAAAGTTTATATAAAAATTAAAGTTTAATGAAAAAAATTGCTTTGTTAACATGATAATATTAAAGTTAACATTAAAATGCTTTAACCATAGATCGAAACTCTTGTCAAACCCAAATCTTTGTAGAAATATTACTATAAATATTCATTACAAATTTTAATTTAATAAAATAACAACATATTAACTCTAAGATATAATTTAAATGCAAATTGGATAAATAAATTATTTTAATCCTACAGTTTTCTCATGATGTATTTTTTAAAACAAAATTAATACAACTCAATATAAAATTATAAAGCAGACAATTATCAAGAGTAAACGTGTAATAATGTAAATTAATAACCTAACAGGTAAGGTATAATTCAGTATAAATTATTTTATTGTAAATTATAATAAAAATGTTTTTAATGAACAAAATAAAATTAAACTCATATAAAATTAACAAGTAAAAATAAACATTAAATATAAATAAATAAAACAGCTGTATGACTTAAATGCATAATAATTTATTATTATTAAACTAATTGCAACTAATTCTTGTTAAAATGTAAAATTGGCAGAACATTAAACTTTTAAAACTTGTTAGAATTGATTTCGTGTTCGCCATCTGTAGGCAAAGCATTGATTCAATAGACGAATAGTCGACTGAAATGTCATAGTTTTCGTTGATTTGATTTATTAAGCGTTAGTTAAACGCGTTTTTATTTGTTTACAATTCTCACTCGAATAGGAAATTAAGTACAACATAAAAGTTAGATGTACAATTAAATTAATTGTTTAGAAACCGCAACGAAATTAAGTTTACAGTGTATTGCGAAAAGTGAGCGAAAGAGGAAGTCGTGGAAAACGTAACGCAAAGTATTGGACGAATCGGAGGATCGGATAGTCGTTACGTTAGTGTCGTTAGCGTTGCGTTGTTTCGCACAATTGGATGACTGTCTGCCGAAGACTGTACTGTCTGTCGAAGTGATGAGCGATTGGCGGAAAGCAGTGAAGACTCCGATCTCATACACCGTAACCAATAATACGCTACGAATTCAGACGCAGTTCGTGACCGTCGTCTCGATTGCCGGTATTGTCGTACTCTTCGTCTTGTATTCATTGGTTCCGAAGAGTAGAGTGACGTTGAGTGACGCGACCCAACACCACAACTTGGATGACGATCACGGCCACGAGCACCGGCACCACCACAAGCCGTGCGCCAACTCTGCGCCCTATAACGCCACTTACCCGCTCTCGAGACCCGAATACCTGTCCGACGAGAAGATTCGCTTTCGAGTGGCTGTGATCACCGACTTGGACACCAACTCCCGAACCAATAAAGAGGAGAACTCGTGGACCAGTCATGTGTTGAAGGGATATCTCACTTACTATCCGAACGAAGACTACATTCAAGTAAAATGGGATAAAAGATCTGTTGACCTGCGCTCGAGTCTGGCCTCCGATGACCGCGCGATGGAGTTGTCGGAACTGATTGTATTCAACGGCAAACTCTACTCATGTGATGACAGGACAGGCATTATATACGAGATTCGCGACGACATCGCCATTCCGTGGGTTATACTGACGGACGGCGACGGAAATACTCCGAAGAGTGAGCACTGGCTTCGGCTGAACGGAAAGCCTGATCTGAATGTATGTCCAATCGGTTTCTCTAATCCGTGTTAGGCTTCAAATGCGAATGGCTGGCCGTGAAGGAGCAGACGCTATACGTGGGCGGACTGGGCAAGGAGTGGACGTCGACTTCGGGCGAACTCCTCAACTATAACCCCCAATGGATTAAAACGATATCAATGAGCGGTGAAGTCGAACACTACAACTGGAGAGACAACTATCTGGCGCTGCGCTCGTCGTGTGGTATCCAATATCCCGGTTATGTGATCCACGAGTCGGGCGCCTGGAGTGAAGTGCACGGGAAGTGGTATTTCCTGCCGCGACGGGTGTCGTCGACGACGTACAGCGAGAGAGACGACGAGAGAAAGGGCTCTAATATTATGTTAATCTCAAACGAAAAGTTCACAGACGTCCAGATGAAGACCGTCGGGCCGGTGCTGCCCACTCACGGCTTCTCGTCATTCAAGTTCGTTCCGAACACGAAGGACCGGCTCATTGTGGCGCTCAAGTCAGAGGAGGACAACGGGAGGGTCGGGACGTATATCACGGCTTTCAGTACTGACGGCAAAGTGTTGTTAAGCGAACAACTGATCGGAAACTTGAAATACGAAGGAATCGAATTCGTCTGACGACTAGTCGTTACTTAGGAATCATTAATCAATTTTATATACAATTTATTAATGCATTTGTCGTTAGTTTTTGATTACAATTATTGAAAATATAATTAAAAAGTAATTTATTAAACATTTGACTCGTTTTTATCACTCGTTTGCGACAATTGTTTCGAACACTTCTTCGAGAACTCAATTAAATTATATTTACAGTAATTGTTGTATTCGTTGAGAAACGACAGACAATAGGTTTTGTGCAGTACTTCCAAACCGATGGTGAGCTTCGGCGCCGCGAAGTCGACCGTCCAGTTCGGACGCACTCTCTTGACGAGCGCCGCCACCCGTTCGATGACTTGCGTGCGTTTGACGTCACTATTGTTCCGCACTTTGGCCTGAATTACGAAACTAATCGGCTCTTCGGTCTGCGCTTCCAATTGGCGTTCAATGAGTTCATCGAAATCATTGCAATTCGTCTTAAATGTCGTTACGATTGGAATCAGTCGAAGCAAGTGTTGCGTCAATTGCTTGCCGTTCGCCGCGATTTCGGCCAAAATGGACGAACAGATGGCCAACGGGTCGACCGACGAGTCGTTCGATTTGATGAACAAAACATTATTGCATTTCGTGACCACCTGTTGGAAGCGCTTCTGCCGACTCTTCATCGAATTGATCTCATTCTGAACGGCGGTCTCGATGTCGATGTCGAGACCCGACTCTTCGGCCGCTTTCTCGTACTCGCCGTACAGTTTGTCCGCGAATTCATTCAACAGATTATACGACTCTTTAAGGCAATGATATTCCTTGAGATTACAAGTGACCACAAATCCGGCCATTCCTTCGGCCAAAAGGCCGCCATTCGGTCGCGACTTCTTCGCCGAAGAGTTGGCTCTAAAAAAGTTTTTCCGTTTTTTCGTTTCGCTATTTACGTCCGACTGACTCATCGTTCAAATGATGAGACGATTACAACAACTGATGAACTGTTTTATAGATATGTTGTGTAATCGGAATAACACAACAAATGAGTAATACTTTTGCGAATATTTTGTCTAAAAATATACAATCGATTCAATGAAGTGATCGCCAAAACACGTGTCCAGACATTCCGATCCCTTATTGTGCGTAAAGTTCATTCAGAAATGCTTTGCAAATACAGTCGACTTTAAAGGTCCAGAAATCGTGTTTTGGTTTCAGTTTTTTAAATTCAAATCAATTTTCGCAGAAATGCCTCTAATTTTGCGAAAGTTTTGCGTGAATTCAAAGTCTGTTAGGAATGAGCGACAAATGCGCGCAATATTCGCAACATTTAGGCGTAAATGCGGGCAAAAGTAGTAATTGAATGGAGATATTGAATGAGAGAGCGATTACTCAATGCAATCGAAGAGTAATATCATATGAATAGGAATGCCTCGACTCGTCGTCGAGTCGTTGCGAGCATTACGTCGATCCGCGTAATGCCTATCGCTATGAGTCATGAGTTTGTTTTCGCCACTGCTTTCAGGTTTGGGTTCGAGTGAACACTCATTAGAGAACTCATTCACAGTTAGGCCTAACGTAACGAACGACTCAGTCGTCGCGTCGATCAAAGAGTTGGGAAAACAATTCAAATCGCGAATCCGTTTCAATCGCTTTCACACTCTTCTCGCTGTTTCTCATATGCTTTGCGCGACTCTTATCGACTCGTCTCGACTCTGAAGTCAATTCACGCAAACATTATCTCCAAATCCACTCATATTTATGTCTTATGTCTTAATGTGTTTGAAGTTTCGAATCAATTCTCTAATCGACTGAAAGTCGCGACAAATCCAATGCAAAACTGATTGCGATTTTCGCGTCAATTCTCTCCAATAAATCCATTGCTTCTAACCATTCGTTTCGACAAATTATCTCTTTTTACCCATTATTTCGGTAATCGTTTGATTCGCTGATAATGTCTTCGGGTATGCCTTGAAAGCGATGTCTCTTATCTGCAAAAGAGGTGATAAGAGTCTAATCGGTTGTCTGTCTGTGTGTTGCAAATGCAGGTAAATCTCGTCGACCGCCGAAATTCAATATATCGGTCGAAGAGAGTCCTCCGCAACCGATCGCACCGAAAGACGTGGACAAAAAGACTTCGATTCAGATCGACGACCAGACCATCGACATCGAGGCCGACAACTTGGAGACAGTGGTCGAGTTGGGTCGCGGCGCCTATGGCATCGTCGAGAAGGTGCGCCATAAGCCGACGGGTCTCGAGATGGCCGTTAAGGTATGTCGACAACAGTCCCATAAGTGGTCGGCAAAGAGTGAACTAATTGTGGTTTTGGTGTTTAGAGGATAAGCGCGACTATAGTTCAGGAGCAGAAGCGCCTACTCATGGATATGGATGTGTTGGTCAACTCCATCGGCTGTCCCAACATTGTGTAGGTCTTGACCACTGATTTGATTGAACCCAATATCTAATCGAACGGATTGTGTGTTCGCGCGAATCGGTAGCAAATTCTATGGCGCGATCTTCTGGGAGGGCGACCTCTGGCTCTTCATGGAAATCCTCGACTCATCTCTCGATAAGTTCTACCGAAAGGCCTACCGTTTGGCCGAAGCGGAGAAGACGGAAAACGCCATTCCAGAGGCCATATTGGGCCGAATCGGCGACAGTATTGTCAGAGCTCTTCAATACTTATATGGAATCAAAATCATTCACAGAGACGTCAAACCACAGGTGAGTCCACTCGAGCGCAACCACTCGTATGAGTGCAGCCAATGAGTGCACCAATGAGTGCAAGCATTGAGTGCTAACATTGTCCTCCAATTCTCGTTCAGAATATTCTAATCAGTCGTAAAGGAGTCGTCAAATTGTGTGACTTCGGAATATCCGGCCATTTAGTCAATTCAATGGCCCAGACATTCGAAGCCGGATGTAAGCCCTATATGGCGCCCGAGCGCATCAATCCGGACCCGAACCGCAAGGGCTATGACATTCGATCTGATGTCTGGAGTTTCGGTTAGGTTTGAATGAATTGATTGCTTCGACTTCAGTCTTATATCGGATTGAATGCAAACGACAGGCATATCGATGCTGGAGCTGGCGATCGGCAAATTCCCGTTTCCCGAATCGAAGAACCTCTTCCAGCAACTGAAGCACATCTGTCAGGACGATCCGCCCCGACTGCCACCCAATAGGTATTCGGAAGACTTCGAGGACTTCATCGAACAATGGTATGTGTGATGAGTCGAGAGTCGGTCTAATTGTTTGCATTAATGCTTGTGTTGTCTGTAGTTTACAGCGAGACTACCAGAAGAGACCCAACTATTCAGTACTACTCAGCCATCCATTCATTACCCAAAACCAGGAGAACGACATTTCGGGTTTTGTGACCACAGTCTTGGACTCGACTCCGACTTAAGAAGCCTTCTATGCAGTGGTCGGGAGTGTGTGAATCGGCGCGAAATACTATACAATTTTGAGTGCCTTTACATCAGATTATGTTTTAAACGCAAAGTATGATTGAAATCCGAGTCAATCACTACTTCTAATCGATTAGAACTAAATTTGAGTACAATTTTGTTTCGCTTCTCATTAGTCTATCAATGCGTTGATAATACGGTTTTAAATGATTGAAACAAATCATAACAATTCATAAGAAAATAATCATTCGATTAATGATTTTAATTCAATTAATAAAAGTTTTGACGAGTTTTTAGTCAATTTGTTTGCTTTACTCGATTGACTCAATTCTCGCCAATCAGACACTAATCGTTCGAAACAAATCGATTCCATTCGAAGCGGTGCTGACGATGAGGCCAGGGATCTGCTTATGCCAGTGCAGTTCCTTGATCTCCTTCTGGCCCTGATGTATGAACAGCAGTTGTGGCGGCAATTGATTGATTTCCGGCTCGTCTTCGCCTTCGTTTTGGTTGTCCTTTTCGACGGCTAAGTCCCAGAGAGTCAGCTGATTGTCGTCACCCGAGGCCGCGAACACTGTGCCGTCCGTCGGGTGCCACTCGACGGAAGTGATGTGTGAGATGTGGTGTTTGAAAGTGGCGATAGGTTTCGGAGACTTGGCTTTGAATTGTCTTAAGTCCCAGATTTTGATGACCCCGTCGTCAGCGCCCGAAACGATAAACGATTTCTCGATTTGGTTCCAAGAAATGACATTTACGTCCGACTCGTGCGCCTTCTCTACGGCCAACATAGAAGTGGACGGTTTGGCGCGAATGTCCCAAATGCGGATCGACTGGTCCACAGAACAAGAGGCCAACACATTCTCTTCACTCGGAGACCATTGCAGGTCTTCGACGGAGTCTTTGTGGCCGACCAGTGGTTTTTGGTCGACGTTCCAAACGCCCGATTCGGTTGGTTTCCAAACGAATATATTTTTCCTGCAGTCGCCGGTCGCCAACACTCCGGGCTTTAGGCCATTCCAGTCGAGACCATAACTGAACCATAATTTTGAAAATTATACTTTTTTTAATGGCATAGATATTACGTTAATGTCATTAATATGTTAAGACTTTTTGAAACCAAACAATTAATATCAATGTAGTGTCGGTGCGAAACCTACCCTTCAATTCGGTGACCACTGAACGTATGAATCGGTTTAATTGAAGTCTTATTTTTCAAGTAATGAGACATCAGTTCGGAGTCATTGACGGCATTGAAAGCCTGCGTTAAGTCCCATAAGTGAACGCTTCCCGACTCAGACCAAGTGCCGCACAAGTGCTTGCCGTTGATTAGAGTGCTTCGGATCCGATTGACACAACCCTTGTGCTCAATGGGAATGGCGTCGAGTTTCGGTTCACTGTTTTCCTCGTCGTCGTCACTATCACTGCTGTCATCGCTGTCTTCATTGTCTTTGTCTTTCTGTTTGACTTTCCGAAGATTAGACATCCGAAGCACTAATACCCGATTACCGTCGGATTTGCCCGATTGGGTGCCGGCGACCAAACAGCACGAGAGCGGGTAGTTGTCTGCGCGCTGTTCGCCCGAACCGAGTCCGTCGTCAATGATATCAAAGCTAAGACACGGGTATTCGGTCTCCGCTTTCCGGTACATAACATACGCCGATTCGTCGAATTCGAGTTCTTCGTCGCCGTTAAGAGCGGTCGGGATATACGTCCGCCGAACGACCGGCTGTTCTTCGGCAGCATTTTCCTCTGTCTCCTCGACTTCCATCTCCGACTCACTCTCAGAGCTATTGTCACTGCTTTCCAGCTCTTCGTCCTTCAAGTCGTCAGACATTTCCGCAATTTTCAACAAAAATTAATTCAAAAAATATTTGATTTGAACTGAATTTTCAATTAAATTAACGCAAAAGTGATTGAAATAAATGGCATTTAAAAGCATTTAAAAGCATTCAAAACACGTGTTCGCAATGTTTGGCTCGTTTTCATAGAAACGCATTTAAATGAATGTTTTGTTTATGTTTTGATTTCGACGTTTCGTTTCCAATCATTTGAGCCAAACATTTGATTGGATTTGTCTTTGGATTCGCAGCCAAAATGAGTTCAGATCCGTCCGAAGCGGATGTCTTACGCAAAGAGTTGGAGAACAAGAACTCGGAAATAGAGAACAATTTCAGACAAATTGAGAAACTGTTGAGAGAAAGGGATAATTCACTCAAATATAACAGTGAACTGAGGGATGAGTTGAAGCTCTTGTCAGCGAAACTTCATTTGCATCAGAACTTCATCCGAAAGACCACCGATTCGGTCGAAACGCAAACCGATTTGTCTTTAATTAGCGAAGATTTTTGCCAAAAGCCGATGGTTTGCGTCAATTGCAAGAAAGCAATCAATTCGAGTGACGCTCAGAACCGAACGGCTGTTCCCAACGATTGGACGCAAAACTCTTCGACCAATAAGACCCGAATTAGTGATTTAGTTCGCGAAACCGCCGAAGAAGTGGTGCTGAAGAATGACTTTGAAAACGACTACTTATACGACCAGAAGTCGAAGACTTATTACAGTCGAAGCAGTGGTTGGTATTACTATCCGGTATGCGATCGACGGCTCGATGTTTGGCTCAAAACCTAATGAATCGCTTAATTAAATAATATCTGAATTTAGGAATCGTTTCTGTTTTACGATCCGAATACCAAAAACTACTATAAATACGATTCCGAGAAAAAAGTCTATAATTTCTATTCATCGCTCAAAGAGTCGGATGAAAAACCAGAAGACGTTTCGAAATCTTCGAAATCAAAGGTTTGATCCAAAGTTTAGACAATTTTCTGAAAATTAAGGAAATTTTAATTATTTTTGTGGAGAATAGAGATTAAAGAAAGAAATCGACGAAAACAGCGAAATCGTGACTAACAGTGAGAGCGACGTCGAGACCATAGAAGTGAGTTCTTCGGAAGAAGAGGGAGAGTGTGAGGACTCGGACGACAATTCCGTTATTTCCGACACAACTATTAATTTCAGCGATAATACTGAAGGTTTGGTTCGATAATTGATATCCGATTTAAAAAGTTTTGTTATTTATTAGAAATTGCATTAATTGCAGAGAAATGTGAAGTGAGTCCACCTCTGGTGCGAATGATTGTGAAGAAGTCGTCGACTTTAGAGATCGGAAGTCTACTTCTGGTCACTTGTATGGGCGCCCAGATTGGCAACCATTCCAATTGCGACGTCTGGATCACCGACGAGTCCGTTAGTCGGGTTAGTCATCTCGTGTTTGATTTGTTTAACCGAATGCTTATGTTATGACTGAATGTGTTGTTTAGAATCATTCGGAGATCAGATATGACTATAAGAACAGCAATTATGTGCTCAAAGACCTGAAGAGTAGGAACGGAACGTTCGTTAACGGCGACCGAATTGACAGCAATTGCGAAACAGTTATCAAACATTGCGACCAAATTTGTTTCGGCAAATGCCAGCTATTAGTGCACATCCATTACGGCAAAGACCCGACGCTTTCGTGCGAACACTGCGAACCCGGACTCGTGATCGCGAACTTGAAGTCCGATATCAAACAAATTGATAGCAATTCTTACGAACAAATAGATAGAGAAAAGGAGAGAAAGAGTCGATTGAATTGTCTTAAGAAAAAGTATGGCTTAAAAAATGTCGATTACGTCGAACCGAAGGTATCGGTTGCTTCGAATAACAGCGACTACACGGATAGAGCCGAACAGAGACGGCTCGAGAAGGGGAGCGACAATCCCTATGAGAAGACGGGGTTAGGCACTGCACTCGACTCGTGAGTCTTGACTTAAATTGATGGCATTCCTCGAATTTTTCTCAACTTTTTCTGCATTTTGTTTGCATTTTGTTTTGCAGAGCGTTAACCAAATCGAATAAAGGCTTTAAAATGATGGAAAAGATGGGCTGGACTTCAGGTCAGGCGCTCGGGAAGCACGAGAACGGAATCGTCGAACCGGTCAGAAATGCTTCCTTTCGTTTGATTTGGTTTTTACAGTATATTTGCTTTTAAGTGCAATTCAATTTGGATTTTATCGAAACATTTTTGAACTAAATTCAAACGATTTTTATTTATCATGCTCATTCAAATAAGAATTTTATTTTATTTTTTCTGAACAGATCAATGTGATCGACACCTCTAAAAGCCAACCTTCCCATTGAACTGAGATTTAGCAAGAAAAAATTTTGAGTCATTATTTGATAATTTAATTATTAGTTTGTTTTCTAATATATTCATAAATTATTGCTTTTTGTCTCAAAACGAGTTTTATTAAAGTATTATTCTCATAATTAATACATTGTAAAAAATCAATTCATTTTCTATAACTTTTTCTTAAATAATAATTTGACAGAAATTATTATCAAATAAAATAATTGCTAATAATTATACAGAAATAGTGCACTGAATTTATTTGTTGATTGAAAATTTTCAAGAATTGGAAGTTATATTTGAATATAAATTTTGATATGAAAATAAATCTAAGTAGAGTAATAAATTATTATTGATACAAATAATAGTTTAGAAGCAGACAGATTTATTTCATATACCGTAATAATGTATCGAAGGAATGTAGAGTTGATATAACTACCACCCTATTTTATCATGATGGTTAGTTTTATAATTTCTGTCTAAAGTAGAGATAAACAATTAATTGTTGCCAATGAGTATAATGTGATTCGATAGGTAAGACAGATAAATAGTATTGATATATTTTAAATTATCTATTGGATAAATTATTTTAGTCAAGTTAAAATATCGTGATTCGCAGAAGAAACATTAAAAGTTTGCTTAAATGGCTGTATAAATCACAAAACTATAGAACAATTTAATTATTATATCCATTAGACAATAATATGTTTGATTAGAATTGATGTTTTATTTCTGAGAACTGAATCGCTATAAAAAAATATTTACAAGTATTTCGGAATTTCTGCGAAACAAACAAATTGAGAAATATTTTGAGTTTAATTGAGTTTAAACAAAACAACAGAGTTTTTTTTATCTCATGTGATAAGTGAGTATTAAAAAAGTGTTTGCGTAGAATGTATTCGGTATTTGAGAGAAAAAATTTGTTTAAATTAAGTAAATTTGGACTTTTGACTGAATCCTACCGCTACTAAGAATTTTGATTTATCAAGTGACATTTATTATTCCCTAACAAATAAAATCCATCATTTACCCATAAATAGATACCCTGGTTATTATCGAGATAGACAGAAGTATTATTTAAACTTAGTCTGGAGTTTGAATGAGACACAAGTGTCGAACGCAATACCAGTTTTGCAATCGAAAAGATTTTTTACTTTAATAACGTTATACGCATTCGTTTCATACATTCCTTGAAAAACTGGAATTTTATATAATTTCGAAACACAATCGATACAAATGTTGCTTAGAGTTCATATCAGCTTTTTTATACGTCGTCTAGTCTACGCTTCTAGACAATCCATTTTTGAATTCACCAAGTTTAAAAAATTGTAAAAAAAATTATTTTTTTCTCGTTTAGGTTATGCTACTTATTATGTAATACGAATACAATATATTATTTTTTTTAATTAAAAATTTTAGAAATACGCGGAAAAAGTTTGGAATTTGAATAAATTTAGTCGTATTTTGCATTTAGATAGCACTTTGCAATCATTTATTTTCAGATTCTCAGAAGTTTTGCCAAATTTTCGTTTAAATTAGTTCTGATTTTTTATTACTTCGACATTGTTTAGCAAAATTTCAAACTAAAAAGTACTCTTCTTAACAAAATTAAAATTGATTAAACTTAAACAAAAACAAAATATATATTTGCATGTTATAAAGACTGGTTTTGCAGACGATATCAAGAAGCAATACGCGGGCAATAAAATTTCACGTTGCTATTTAAATTTAAAAAATAAATATTAGGAAATACGAGTCATTAATTTTTTTAGTTAATAAAATCTTAGAATTAAAAATATTTGCTAAAATAGAAATAATTAATAGAAAGTCATATGATCTTGATAAAATTATATTTCCTATGCAACAAATACATCTGTAAGCAATTAGAATAAAGAAAATTTTAAAAAATTGCTAAAAGAACAAAACCGAAAACTTTTTGCTTGTTAACTTAACCATGTTAAGAATTAGTTTAAAAAACGAAACACTAATTAGAATTCAAATCGATTTGTATGTTAAGTAAATTGTGAGTTGTATTGAAAGAGCAATTCGTGGAAAAAATCGTATTTTGGGTAAAAAGCGGTTCAATTAATGCAAAGCAAAACCTTTGGGTTAGGACTCGTCTCGAGTCTCGACCCGCAGTGTGTGTCGACGCGAGTCTTCGCTTCTTCGGGCCATAGCTTTACAGCGAAAGTAATTTTCGAAAATTCTTTCACTAAAACACGTAAGGAATCGAGTAATTGAGTCAATACTCGAACTCTACTCTTATTTATGCTATATTTATGGTTCGTTTGAATAATGTAATAATTCTTAAGACTTTTCTTAACAATAGTTCTGCCCTTTAATTATCATTTTGTTGTTTAAAATTTTTTGTTTCGCAAACTTTTCTTTTCTCTAATTTTCCGAGTATTGGAGAAAAGGATCGCTTTGTTTGAGACGTTTAAGTTGTTTTTGAGACACAGACTGAGTGTTGTGGCTGAGAGTTGGCTCACGTCGGCTGGTGTTGGCTTGCGTTGGCTTATGCCATGTACATTCGCATTACTGTATATTAGCAAGCATACTCTATTCGCGTAGAATATATATCTCGTATTATATAATATAATGCGTGAATAGTGATTGCGGTGTTGAGTATTGGCCAGAGTGTGTGTCTGAGGCGAAGACTGCGACTATAGGTGCGTATGTGCTGGTGCTGGAGTGCCGGAGTGCTGTTCGTGCACCTGTTTCAAGGTTGGGAAGGTTGTGCTCGTCAACAAACTTACGCAAAAAGTTTCTGTTCACCACATCTCACAATTGAGTCAGAATTCTCTTCACTTTAGCTATACTCTCGACTACTCTCTCTACTACTCGTGCACTGGAGTTCGGTTTCGAATCTATTTGTCAAACCTTACACTTCACTCACTCTCGAGTCTCTCCACACTCTCTCTGCTCTCACACTCACACACTCTCTGCACTCTCCGCTCACTTCTCACTTCAACGCTCGTCAAGTCGTTCGATACCTAATATATAAAAACTTTTGTCGCAATCGCGTTCTCTAACCGTAAAGATTGCCAGAATTCACAGAATCGAAGCGTTTGGCACTGAGTAGAGCACTAGTGCTTCAGTGTCTCAATACTCGTCTACAATGGGTCTGACGACGGATCGACTCGTTAGCAATGACTCGACTATTGGCGACACTCCGACTCGAATCCATTCGAGGAATTCCTGCTTTTTATTATTGCTAATGATTTTGACAATTGTTTCGCATTCCGTCGACGGTATGTATCGTTTAATTTGTTTATCAATTCATCGTTTCGTTTAGAATTTCACACGAATTCAGTCAAATATGCGTTTTTCGATTCGCTTTTAAAAGTTATTTTTGCTTTTTATTTGTTTATTCAGAAAATTCTGTTTACAAATAGTTTATTCACTTTTCGCCAAACATTCTAATTAATCATTGATTTGGTAGACACAGAGACTCTGAATGTCTTAATTTGAATAAATATTTTTTCCTCTCTTATCAGTAAATATTTATTACTTTTCGCCTATCAATAGGCTATAAGTGATATAAGTTATACAATAAATCTTAATATAGAGATCTGACGTCACTTTTATCCGTCGATGTGTCGATCCATTGAAGTATTTTCAGATTTATAGCTCAACTCTGTCTGTGTGTACACACGAGAAGAAAAAACAATTCGTCTCAAGAATTTCAGACAATAGTTCTTATTTTTGAAGGCGTTATGTCTTATTTTAACATATTTCTAGACATAAGGATCAGACAGTGGATTACAGAGGAATGCCTACCAATGCCTACAATGCCTACACTATCTGCACGACTCATACGTGTGACCCAAATCACTCACTTTTTTATTCCCAATCTCTCTCTTCAATACTCGACTCTCGACTCTAACGTCTACTCCACTCTCACACAGACATTGAGACTCACGTTGTCTTCCATCCGATCAAATCTCTCTCTCTCTCTCTCTCTCTCTCTCTCTCTCTCTCTCTCTCTCTCTCTCTCTCTCTCTCTCCCAAAGTTTTTTCAACTATTTATGGAGATTTTTGTATAAATTCTTTTAAAAATTTAAATAGAAAAAAAATTCGACTAAACTTTTTATAGTTTTAATTTTATTATTCAATTTTGATTTATTGTCGAAAACTTTGTTAAATTTAAATATTTACTCCAAAGGTATTTGTGTTGCTTTTGCTTCACAACACCGATCTTGTGATCGTATTCCACGTTAACTCCGATTTTCAATTGGAAAATATTTTTGATTTTGTTTTGTTGAATGAGTGGATAAACTGCAGTCAAAAGGATATGTATGAAAATGTAGCGCTCGGTTCGCGCGAATGGAAATGCGAGTAAAATGATGGATAGATTTTTGGCTCAATTGCTCTTTGGTCTCATTCGTTGGCTTACCTTATAATTAAAGTCGAGAATTAAGTCGAATTCCTCGAATCGATTAAATGTTAGACAATTTTGATTAGAGTTACGCAACGGAACGGAATGTACGCGCGTTTTGGTGTTCAGCGATGCCCTTGTCTTCTGTCAACTCAAGGACTGACTGCTCCACAACTTTCGCTCTTTAGTTCATTCTATTTATCACTCATTTTATTCGCAAACCCCTTATATTAATTAAGTCTATTATAGTCGAGTAAAAGAGATAATAGAAGTGATGCAAATCATAAGTAGTTCTCTATTTATAGCCGTAATTATAGTGATTTTCACATCTATTTTCAGCGCAAATCGCTTCTCTAGTTCTGGTTTTCTTTTTTCAATCGCAAAGTTTAGTCAAACACTGAAAGTTTGAATTCAAAGTTTAACTAAAAGTTTGTTTTTCCTAATTTTGAAAATGACTTTCGCCTCTACTTCGAGCGCATTGTGGGTCTACTCTATTGCAGACATTGTAAAAACGTATAAACTTTTTCGAGAGCAGAGTTGAGCAAGGTTATTCTGATCGAGGGGTATTATCAATCGAATTGTTAAGCTAGGAATGCTAACGGAGTATTTGGCATGCACATTGTGTACATTGCTCGCGCTATGCTGCACAAGTTGTATTGGTGTGCTGTGTGGCTGCACTACCTCTGCCAACGTCTGGTCTAAACGCTTATTATCTAAATTAGAAACGTTTCGATCAAATAGAGTACAACGCGTTTGAAGTCATTCTTTCGATAAGCCATTTGTGTTGTAGTCGAGACTGACGGCACTGACGGCTCAGCCGATCAATGCGAGCGCAGACGGAGTTATTGTGTACGGAGTTGAGTGAATCGAGTGAATGCCTGCGCTGTGCTGACCATGACATGACACCAGACAAGAATAGCAGGTCTGGTCTGAGGGCAGTGGTCCCACGGTCAGGGCCACGTTCGCTGGCAGGCGCAGCGGTCGCCCGCACTTGTAGTTTATGGCACAATAAACTCAGTTAACCCGTAATGACTATACGAGCGAACGGACTCCGGATGTCTGGCCAAGCCTTCACTCAAACAGTTAAATAAAGTTTTAAAACTTCTATTATATAACACAAAAAGTGTCGAAATGTGAAAAACGGAGAGAATGTGTGTTTCGGTATTGAAGAGTCGAGACGTGAATGAAATCAATTTCGGACTTCGCTATACAATCCGTACGAACGCATAAATCTCTGCTCCAAATGCCTGTCAGCCATACGTCTCGAAAGAGGCCTAACGTACGAAACGAGACGCTTAGGCTTAGACGTTGACATACGAGACATACTGTCGTATGTCGTGTTAGAGCGCTTCGCACAAGCAGTCCATCTCTACATCTCTCCTCTCCATCTCCGCCCACAACTCAATTATCAATCACAACGCGCGTCGACTAAACTATATTTCAAACCAATACTTTCAACAACAAAAAAACCTTTTTATTTGTATTAACAAAAAAAGCGATGAATTTTAATCAGTTTTTATCTATTGATTTATTTAAAGGTTGCTCTGAATTATTCATTAGCATGGATAATTTTTGCGTTTAATTTGCGTTGAGATTACTTGAGTTCAGAGCCCAAAACGAAAGGCATTGAAAACGCAATACTGTATTCATAAACAATCGATTTGGAATCGAAACGCCAACCGTTCCGCTGCTGTCAGCGCCTGTAGTCTCTCCCCTCTCTTGAGTCGATATACTATATAAATAAAAATTTCGTTCAAATAATTATTTAGCAAAGAATCGAAGTCTACATAAATTTAAAGAAAAAACAAATTTATTGCAGTTATAAAATGTGAAATCGTTAAAACCGGGCAAAAATCATTAAATCTATTTAATCGCATAAATTAGCCAGTATACATTTGTCAATCGCATCTCTACCCATAGCTGGCTTTTGCTGGAGTTCGCCCAATCGGAACGGCCGGTGCACTGATTTGTTGCGCTCAGACGTGTCTGAAGACGAGTGCTGTTCTGGTGTCGAGAGCACGGAGTTTGGTATCGCCACCACGTCGTACAGCCCCGACAACCTGCAGAGTGGCCAGTTGTTTTATTACCGTGTGCTCAGAGGTGGTGTTCCCTGTTCGCTATGCAAATGTAAGTGACAATATCTCACTTCCCTCACCGGCCTCACTGGCCTCGAATCCCGGTTCCGATCGCACACTTCCCAAACATAGGCGCAATAAAACCAAAACTTACTTTTATGTCATTTGATTTCGAGAGATAAGTCGACTATTCTTCGCTTAAACTTCACAAAACTATATAAACTTCTTAAAAGAATTTTCAAATCCATATTCAATTGGATAAAAGTTTGCGAAAATCCATACACTTGTCTGAAACTATGATAATATGTTTATCAAATGTTTCCTTAAACAGTTTACATGCCTTTAAAATGCTAATTGGATTCTTGTTTTATTGTTTATTAGGAAAACTATTAAATTTAGTTAATTTAAATAAAGCAATATTTTACAAATAAATTTATCATTGAAAACATTTTCTAAACTTTTTTTGGGCATATTTTCTCATTCTTGAACTCATTTTCTTAGTTTTTAAATATTAAAAATTAAGAATATTTATTTAAAAATCCATTGCAAATTTTAATAAAACTATACTAATTACCAAGATCGTTATTAGTTTAATTTTATTGGTTTCTGAAGACTTACCACTTTTAAACTGTTTAATATAATCCAACTTTAATGCAATTGAGGCAATTAAAGGTTACTTGCCATAGTTTCAAAGTTAAATGATTTTATTTTCTTATCCAATCTTTATTATTATTGCATCATAAATTTTGTAGAATATTATTTATATTTGTACAATATACTGTATAAATGAACTTAAGTACAGGTATATAAATATTTATATACTAAAGTAACTTTGATATCAAATCCTTTTAGATATTTTTAAAAATTCACTCAGACTATTTTTTATAAATAACAAAAACAATATAAAAATTTTGGCAAAAATTTCAAAAACATGCATTTTAAATTAATTATGTTACTTTTATCAAATTTATTTTTAGCTAAAGTGAAATCCAAAATATCTGAAAAATGTTTTACGATTTCATTGAAAAAAAGCAATAATTGCTCGAAAGACGCCTTTAATTTTGATAAGAAGTGTATAATTTAGTAGAATGCATAAAATAGAAAATGCGCCAGTCTAAATGGCGGATTATTTGGTTTGATTCGAAGTAATTGAATGTTTAAAAGTGCATAATTTGATTAATTAATGTCGAGTTGTAGTAATCTAATCGAGAATTGATTTAATGGCTTTGACAGCGACGTGCGATGGCATCGAGTGCGGGCACCAGAAGAAGTGTACGCTGCGAGAGGGCCGGCCCGTCTGCATCTGCGCACCTAATTGCCCCAGACACAAAAGGAGGAAGGGCATGGTTTGTGGTCAGTTGAATGATATGATTGAAACTAATTAAGTTAGAAATGATAGCAATTAAGACTAATAATGAGTTTGAAATTCAATCGCATCGTTCGGATGGAAGGAAGTGACGGTCGAACCTATCGGCACATATGTCGGCTTCTGAAGCGCAAGTGCCGTAAGGACTCGACGCTAACCGTCGAATACTATGGCAGTTGTGAAGGTATTTAGCTTTCACTGCATTCACTGCTCTTAGACTCGAAGAGAGTCTGCACTTAATTACAGGTTCGATGGTATGAGTGATTGAGAACTGATTTCATGTTTTTTCGTCTCGAATACGAGTTTTTATTTCTAATTTTGTCGATTCATCTTAACTCTCAATATAATGAACTCTCGAGACATTGCATTCTATCCATTCCCTCCGTTCCCTCCATTCCCTCCATTCTATTCAGTACATCCAATACACAGTGTATAGAGTACTAACATTATATATACAGTATATTCTTATAAATATATTCTTATATATTATTATTTTTATTTATTTGTCTTTTCTCTTCTCCTTCATCTCTCTCGTGCCTCCCGTGCATCCCTACCTGTGCCTCTGCCTGTGCTGTGCCTCTACCTGTCCCTCTCCTGTGCCATGTATGTGCTGTGTAGATTCTTGCGAGAAGGTGACGTGCGCGGAGAAGAAGACGTGTATACTAGACCACCACTCGAGGCCGCATTGTGTGCGCTGCAAACAGCACTGCCCACCACCTGCCAGCCCCCGGACTCGCCCGGTGTGCGGAGTGAATAACGTAACGTACGCGAGCTATTGCCACTTGCAGAGGGCTGCCTGTCTTTCCGGCACTGCCATCCAGGGCGCGTACAGAGGCCGGTGTAGGCCTGTCTACCAACTGGTATGAGTCGTGTGGCGACGGTATGCGTCGTACGAGTCCTACCAATCGATTCAATGCCAAAACCGTACGAATTAAGAGTCTAATTGATCGTTGAGTTAGTCTTAGACTAAATTCTCTACCAAAACATGATTTTCTAGTTTTGGATCACAAATGCCATTCCTTTTCGATTGATATTTAATGCATTCACACAAACAGCACAAAACAGAAGTACTATTATAGTAGATATCATTGATTTATAAATATACTGTATATAAGAAATACGAAGAATGCGAAACAGAGACGGAGAGAGACAGAGAGACAGAGATGTTTGCACTGAAGGGAAGGTTAACCGCGGCTTCGGACAAGGTTTTCGCCACTAAATTATACAGTAAAGTCTCGTCATTTAGGAAAATCTGCTTAAATTAAATACGCGAACGAAAAAATGTACAAAATATTTAAGCAGTTTTTGATCACATGTTTTGGTTAAAGTTTTATTTGATTTTATTTTTCATACGCCTCTCCTATAGTAAACAAGTTTAAGGTTATTCAACAAATTTGTTAGACCTAAAGATCTTCGCCACTCGTTGTCTACCCGTTCCAGACCAGACACAGACTGCTATACACGATAACAGACATAATTTAACGCAAAATGATTACAACTATTTCATGTGATTGTCTTCAGGCGATGTTATACTTAGACTTAGACTTACGACTCGTCAGACTTACGAGTTGTTAGAGTCACTGCATCTCTCCCTCCAATCAGTCGTTTGCTTTCATAGCTCTCAACAAAACTTTATTAAAAGAAAAGTTTCGAAAATAGCACTCGAAAATAAATTTAATTTACAGTTAAATCTAAAAACTCTTTGATTCTATACTATGTAGCAATCTATAAATCATTATTAACTAATAAATCATTGGTTAATTAGAATTAAATATCTTTTACACAACAAAAATATTCCTACAAATGACAAAACTAGTCATTAATTTTCTGATGATATACTACAGAAGTAAAGAGTAAATTACTAAAAAATAGCAAAATTCACTTAATGTGTTGTACAGTATAATTTATAGTACAGGTAAATTACATTTACAAATGCATATTATAATATTGATAAAAGCTTAATTAACTAAGATTGAGTTTCAAAACAATTAAACGGGGGTTTTAAGAAGTTAAATTGTTTAAAATAATTAAAAATAATTTTAATCAATTCAATTAATTCATTAAAAATTTCTGTCAAAGTTCCTGTTAAACAGTTTAAAATCTATATGATCTTTGTTTTACTCTATTAACAAATTTAATCTTATTAAATTGCATATTGCTGCTTACTGAAAAAGACCTTATTCGTTTATTTATAATTATATTGCTTCTTTATTGAAATTTAAAAAGCAAAATAAGTGTTTAAATAAGAGTTTAGCTCAATAATCAACTTAAATGACATCAAAATTATTTTCAAAATATGTTTTTATATTATTATGACTTAAATACAAAAATATTTTATTAATTTTGAATACAGACGCATAATATTCACACAAAAATAAACTAGCTAAAAATGATGTAGCTAAAATTTAATTAAACTTATTAAAACATTTGTATTTCTTTGCATGTTTATATTTATGAATTTCATGTTTAAACATTTGACAATGACTATCTATTACACTATACAGTATCTGATAATAATTAACAAGCATAAATTATTTACTAGATTTTTGGTTCGTTTACTTATTTTTCTGAATGTTTTGATCTAAATATTTATTAATTATAAACTGTTTTAAAAATCAAATAAAATGTTAATAAAAACAATTTATAAGATGTTAAAAACATCAAAAATTTGCTAGTTTATTTAGGTTTATACAATATGTGATTTGCTTGGTTAAATAACTGGCTAAAAACTGACAAAGAAATATTACTGTGAGAAACATTTAAATACTGTATTTGATACTTATGCATTTTTAAAAAATGTATCAAGATAAAAAATCAATTTAACATGTCAATTTGAAAAATGAAAAAATAAAATTTTGTCATAAATTCGAGCTAACATTAAAATAAAATAAAATTAAAGGTGTTAATTAAACTAGACGTTACTTCAATAATTGATTTCACAAGCGATTAAAAAAATTCCTACCAGTGTTATTAAACAAGTAAGATTAAAACTAAGATTTCGTATTCTCCAAAACTTTTAAATGTAAAATTAATTTTCAACGAATAATAACCGATAATATTACGACATCTCACGGACTTAATTAAACATGTAATAAAATTTGTACAAGATTAAATTAGCAAATAAGTGAATAATTAATTGAACGTCTGTTCTGCACGGATTCAATACAACATCTGTTTGCTTAACAGCAATACGAGTGTCAGCCGTCGTACTGATTACGCAATACGTATTGAATGCGTTGTTTCGCTTTCGCATGTGTTTTGGTCTCCACTCGAGTCACTCGAGTCTCACGTTTTTCTGCTTTACGTTAATTGTCGATAAATGGCAAACATTTCTGGATTTAGTTCTGCGCTTAAGATCACAGATCTTAACGATTTCATCAATCCTTCGCAGGTTTGATCACTTCATACCATTCACTGTCTTTGTATAGCTATAGCTCTTCACACACACTGTCACTCAATCACACAATTGATACACAATTTCTGGTCAATACTCGAGAGAAGACTCAAACAAATTACACAAAAATGTCGAAAAGTAGTGATAATAATGAGTCGATTCGGAAGAGAGAATCGGCCGAAGAATCACTCAAACAGTTGACCGAAGAGTTGGAGAGATTGTCGTCGAATGAGACGCCGAAAGAGTTGTCGTCCGAGCGGTGGACCGAAGAGAACTGGGAGCAGGAGATGGCGAAACACCCGTTCTTCATGACGGCGGCCGACGGCCCCGAACTGTCGCCGATGGCCGAAGCGCTGCGACAACTCAAGTACGACCAAGAGTTCAATTCGGCGCTCGATTTGGTGAACAGCTATCGCGAGGACGGGAACGAGAACTTCCGCCAAAAGAAGTACATTTGGGCCGTCGAGTCGTACACCGAAGCGATTCGCATCAACTGCTCGGACAGTGGCCTCGTGTCGAAGGTCTACAACAACCGCTCGTCAGCGCACTATTACCTCAAGAACTACAGCTCTTCCCTCAACGATGCGCTCAAAGCACTCGAATTGGATGCGAATAATACGAAAGCTTTGATTCGAAGTGTTTTGTGTTATTACGAACTCAAAGACTTCGCCAAATGTGTGGACGTCTGCAGAACTAATGCCAATAAAGGCATCGATTTGTTGGCCGAATACGAGAAGAAGGCGTCGATTGAACTGAAAAACGGCGAAAGAAATGCTCGCAAAGAGAGAATCGAAAGTGAGAAACGAAAACAATTGTCGCAAAAGATTTTGACTGAAGTCGAGCGCAAAGGCATCAGATATTCCGGCGATTTATTCGATTCGATACATCCGGCGGCCAATGGCCGACACGTGACGCTCGACTCTTCGGGTCAACTGGTTTGGCCGGTGCTGTTCATATACCCCGAATACGGACAGTCGGACTTTATCGAAGAGTTCGCCGAAAACGCGACTTTTCGACAGCATTTCGATGTTATGTTTGAAGAGTTCGCCGATTGGGACACAAGTCGTAAATACAAACCAAACGATATTAGCATCGCTTACAACAGTTGCCAAACAAATCAATTAAAACATTTCGATTCGAGTCGACGACTGATTGATGTTCTCTTAGACAGTGATTATGTGTTAGAGTCAGCCATTCCTACATTTTTCCTGACCTGCGGTGAGATTGTGTCGAACGGATTAATTGAATTTATATTTTCTTTTCTTTCCGTCCGACTCCAGGCCTGCATTAAACCCATTGAACGCAAAAAGGAGACGAAGAATGTGAAGACTAAAGTCGAGATCTCTTTGGGCGACTGTCTCGCCTGCAGTGGTTGCATCACATCCGCCGAATCCGTGCTCATTGGCCAGCAGTCGCACGAAGAAGTTTATAAGATAATTGAGTTGAATAAAGTAAACAATCGATTCTTACATTTGTTTTTTGGTTCTTATTATCTATTCTTAAATTGAAATTATTTACTCGTTTTCGCAAACTATCGAAAAACAGAATAATCCGAATACGAAGCGTCCGATTGTAATGTCGATGAGTTTGCAGAGCATTGCGTCGATCGCCGCTAAGTTTGACATTGAAATCGAGAGCTGTTCCCGAAAGTTGTCCACATTTTTGCGTTCCATTGGAATCGATTACGTATTCGATATCAGCCTTTCGCGGCATTTCTCGTTAATTGAAACGCAAACCGAGTTTTTGGACCGTTTCCACAAAAACCAGTTTCCAGTGCTCTGTTCGGTTTGTCCGGGTTTTGTCTGCTATGCCGAGAAAACTCACGGCGAGCTAATTGTGCCGCTCCTGAGTCGAGTCAAGTCTCCGCAACAAATCCAAGGAATTCTCGTCAAACGCTTCCTCGAAGAGCGACACCTGAATAGCAAAGACGTCTTTCACATGACTCTTATGCCCTGTTATGACAAAAAACTTGAGGCAACCAGAAGTGGGTCCGACTTCTGCGATCTCAGCGAAGGCCAGACCAAAGAAGTCGAGTGCGTTCTCACGCCTATTGAGGTCGAAGTGATGCTCAACAAAGAGAACGTCGTTTTGTCGGAACTCAATGAAACCCAATTGGACTCGATTTGCGACCATTTGGCTGTCGGACGGTTGACGTCGCACTTGGGTTCGGGATCCGGCGGTTATGTCGAAAACATGTTTCAGTTTATGGCTTCGAAATACTTCGACGAATACTTCGCCAAAAGTGGGAATCAATTGAATTACAAAGTAATGCGAAATAAGGACTTCATTGACCTGAGTCTGGAGGACGAGAGCGGTAACCGATTGCTGTCTTTTGCGATAATCAATGGCTTTCGCAATATTCAGACTTTAGTCCAACGAATCAAACGCAAGACCTGTCACTACCAGTACGTGGAAGTGATGGCCTGTCCGACCGGTTGCCTCAACGGCGGCGCTCAACTCAGACCCGAATCTCTCGACGAACCACTTCTCGACAAAGTGGAACAGTTGTACAAATCGATTCCGATTACAGCCCTTCCAGTCGACTGTCAGCACCAGTCGATTATTGAGTTATACGATAAATGCTTTCCGAACGAAAAGAACGCAAAGCTTTACACGACTTTCAAAGCGGTTCCGAAAACTTCGAATCTAATTAACGTCAACTGGTAGTCCGACCCCACGGCGCCAACAGTCGACAAGGCAACTGCTACATGCTATTAGTTTTTATGTGACATATCGTTTGTTAAATTTGTACTAAACTGTAAGTCGAGAAAAGATATAGACTCTGGTCTGGAATCTAAACTAAGTTAAGCTTCACTTTAGAGTCAACTCGAGTTATAAATAACACTAATTTTGCTCAGTTTTGTCAATAGATTTAATACTTTGTATTTTGATTTATTCTATGATTTGTATAAATTAAAATGTTTAAAATTAAAATATTTTCCATATTTTAGATTATCTATCTCGCCGATATTATTTTTTTAAATTATTTGTATTATTAGTTATGCATCTATATTTAATTCGTTAAATACAGTTATCATTTACATCTAGTAACATGTGTAATTTAGTTTATATTTGTTTGGACTGATATTTTTTATCACATATGTTTGGGTTATTTTGACGCAAAAAAGTATATTTAACGAAATGAATTGATATTCACAATTACGGTGGTTACTTTATATTGGTTCGTGTTGGTAATTTAATATTAAAAGAAAGGCTCAATACAGTGGAAACCAAGTACACAGTGGATGCCAAGCTTTGCATATACTATACAGTAGTTATCTATAAATTATCTATAATATAGATTCTATACAGTACATAAAATATCAGAAATGACCAATGAACATGTAAAAATATTAGATTAAAATTAAACGCGATAAAACTGAGAAAGTACAGTATTGATACTATTACTTGCACTTAAACTGACTTGAATTAAGCATTAGATTACATTGACTTTAAGCGATGTACAAACGATAGGGCGAAACGAGATTTTCATTTGCGCTTATAATGGGACGAAAATCCCAAAACAAATGGGTTTTCTGTTTATTTCGAATTTACTGTTTATTTGTAGCATTATTAATATAAATATATTTGTGATTGCTTAATTTAATTAAGCTAGATTCCAAGCCATTAATTTGATTTGAAAATTAAGTAGTCTAAACCTAAAACTAGGTACAAGTGCATGATTATATGGTTTAAAATACGAATTTCGATTGAAAACACGAAACAAGAGTTGAATTAATTGATACAACGAATGAGAAAAGACTTAAATTCGCAAACTTTGTGCCAAAGTTTCACTCATTTAGCGCTCAATCAGGCGCTTAAGGAATGGCATTAAAAGGCGTGAAAGTGGTCGAAGTGGCGGGTCTGGCGCCGGCGCCGTTCTGTGGTCTTCTGCTCAGCGACTTTGGTGCCGATGTGCTCCGCGTCGACCGGGTATTCAATTTAATACAATTCTTAAATCTATTCATATCTAAAGTTAAACTTTTGACGTATTGGCGCCGAATAGCCACACAATGGACAACCGGATTGTCTAAAAAGAGGCAAAAAAACCATTTTTGTAGACTTGAAGTCAAGCGAAGGAAAGACTATAATCAGGAAATTGAGTGATTCGGCGGATGTGCTCATCGATCCGTACAGACCCGGCGTTCTCGAGAAACTCGGTTTAGGACCCAAACAGTTGATGCAAACCAACGAACGGCTCGTTTTTGCCCGACTTAGCGGCTATGGCCAGACTGGGCCTATGGCTCTAAAGGCCGGCCACGACATCAACTATTTGGCCCTTTCGGGCGTACTTTCCCGAATGGGAACGCCGGACAGGCCTTTGGCGCCAATCAATATTCTCGGAGACTTTGCAGGTCTTGAGTCATACGAATGAATCGATTAATGGTTTCTAACTTTTGTTCGCTTGTCGTCAGAGGCGGTGGACTTCTATGCGCTTTCGGTATATGTTTGGCGCTTATCGAGAGAACGGGTTCGGGAAGAGGCCAAGTGGTTGACTCGAGTATAACCAACGGAACCGCTTATGTGTCGACATTTCTTAAGCAGACGATGTCTGAGGAGAGCCCAATGCGGGCCTTCCTTTGGCCCCAAATAGGCCGAAGAGAAGCCAATTTACTGGACGGCGGTTCGCCTTTCTATCGGTGCTATCGAACAAAAGACGACAAGTTTATGGCTATCGGAGCCCTTGAACCACAATTTTACGCCAGATTTGCCCAAACGATAGGATTAGACGAAAACAAATACAATCGACACGACGTCCGCGAATGGACGCAAATGTCGGCTCAAATCAGCGAAATATTTGCCGCAAAAACTCAGAGCGAATGGACTGAACTGTTCTCTGGAGTGGACGCCTGTGTCACTCCGGTGCTCGACTACGACACCGTCCATAAGCACACGGAGTACCACAACCCAAATGCGTTCTTCAGTGACGGAGCGCCTAAACCGAACGTATGTTTGCATTGAATTTAGATTTTACGCCAATAGTTATGAAAAGAATGTATTTATAAACCAATCGATTGATTGGAACAAAAATCAATTGAAACGAAATTGCATTTGAATTATGAATTACAGCCAATACTCGAGAGAACGCCTGCCGTTCATCAAAACAATTCCGACGACCAGATCATCACAAGAGAACTGCTCTTAAAAATGGGTTATTCGGCGCCAGAGATCGATCGGTTGGCCAAAGACAATGTCATCGAAGTTGAAAACATTTCGTCAAAACTTTGAAGCAATAAATTTATACATCCTATTTTTACTTGTTTAAATAGTTATTAAAATTGTTGAATTTTTTTACCGGTATATAAAATAAACAATTCGTTTCTTAAGCTTAGATTTAAGTTAATTTGTGAAACAATTTAAATAAAACTAATTATAAAAAATAAAATTCTTTCATAACATTAGTTAAAGAAATACTGTTTTAGAATCACATTCTGAAGAGTATTAACTAAAGCCCTAAACCGATTGGTCGGTCAAAGAGCCTCCTGTTCTCCGCTCTGTTTGTCGCTCAAGTCGTTCAGCTGTTCCTCACTTCGGGCCAAAGCCAGACATTCGCCGCTCAGGTGTTCGATGTTATGCACTTCAAGACATTCGGCGGAAATGAGTTTCTTGTGGTTAAAGAACACTTTGAATCGATTGACGGAAGTGTTTGGCGTTATTATGTTCGGCGAGAGGCCGACGGGGAACCGACACTTCAAGCCATCCCTCAAATAGCGCATAATCTCGCGAATGACTCCGCCGTGGCTTACGATCAGAACCCGAATGTCATTCGAAACCAAACCAATCAAATGATTGGATAAGAAGTCAACAACTCTTCGGTTGACGTCATCGAGTGATTCGCCGCCTTTGGGCGTAAATGAGCTCAACTTATGCGGAGGAATGCCTTCAGTGGCGGCCAATCGCTTCAATTCGTCGATCGATTGGCCTTCGATGGGACCGAAGCCTCGTTCGCGAAGTCTCGCATCGGTTTGGATGCGTTCGGCTTCAGTCTTGACCACAATCTTCGCCGTATCTAAAGCGCGGCTCAAATCGCTGGCGAAGATCAGTTGGAATTGTTTGCAATCCAAGTGTTGCGACAATTGCTTCGACTGCTCGACACCGACTTCACTCAGTTTGGTGTCGCTCTGGCCCTGAATTATCTTCACCCGATTGGCCGCCGTTTGACCGCTAATCCAATAACGCATTCAATTATACAATCATTTAATACAACGTTTTTACTGTCCATTCAATTCAGTTTCCGATAGACTTACTGTCGGACGAGAGTCAAGAAGAAGTGATTCGTTGCCGACATTTGGCCACAATTTGTGTCAAAACTATTAAAATGCAATAATTTCACCCAATTTTGGTCGAAGTAGATCCAAGGTCTTTGTCTTCGCGTTTTCGGCTAATAGATGGCTCTTATCGCGCAATACATAGGTTTTGACGAAATTTTTCCAAACAATTCATTGAAATAAAACCTTTTTTGCTATAAATCCTGAATTAAATGCAATTTTAAACTAAAAACAAATCATTAGAATGTTTAGAGTTTAAG
This sequence comes from Metabelba pulverosa, assembly GCA_034697605.1. Lineage (NCBI taxonomy): Eukaryota > Metazoa > Arthropoda > Arachnida > Sarcoptiformes > Damaeidae > Metabelba > Metabelba pulverosa. Next base: position 35,977 of record JAQIXC010000159.1, read on the forward strand.
TGGAATTTAAATTGTATTAAAAATTAATTTCTTTATTGCAATAAAATTATTCAATTAAAAAAATAACAAATTTTGCTTGATGAGAATATTTAGTAAAAATTTCAAATATAGAATATTATTGAATAGTCTTAAACATGAGGTAATATTTGGGACATAAAAATTAAGACTGTTTTTGTGAAATTAATCGGATTGTGAAATAAAATGCAAAAACAGAGCGAATGTCTAATATATATCGTTTCGCAGTTGAATAGTCGGATAAGTTTAATGAATGCCTTCACTGAAGGAATCTTTGGAATAAATAAACGATTCGAACGAATCCTATAGAATATTCTGTTGAATGAATCGGAGGGAACGGACGGCTGAGCGCAGGCGTCGCCGCAAAGATGTGCTGCAAAACAAATTCCTTCGGTTTTAGGCGTTTGGATACAAATACAATGATTGCGACACTTATTGCTATTTTGCTATACATCGCCAAAACTCACAACTTTGCCGACGAATCTGCTCTCAAACACAGCGACGAATTCGCGTTATTTTTTCGATTGTTTTTAATTTAATTGCTGTTTAAAGTCGTGGACTCGAAGTCGCGATCGATTGGTAACAACCATATGATATATGAAATCTATTTTGTCTCGAATGGAGAAAATACGCGATTTTTCGTCATTTTTCTTACAAAATACCAGTCATTCATCAGATATTGCTTTGAAGTCTTCAAAGTATTCATATCCGGAATCTCATCATTGAATCAACTGTTGATTATTCGGTTCGCTGTAAAAGAGGCCGAGTTTTCGCCGCTTTTTATGAATTAACTAAATTTTCGAAAATTTTCGTATCTTTTCTGATTTTTTTAACTAAAAAACAATCGATTTTTAACTTGTATTCCGAAGAACATATGAATTCTTTACAACAAATTCTGCTGATCTGTTGCATCGATTCGATTCATACGATTCGCTTATTTAGTCGAAGAAATGACATTTAATTCACTCATTAATTGTCGGATTCAATGCAACCGAATCTCATCCCAAATGTTGGTTTTGTTTGGATTAGCTTTAATTGGTTTACCTAAAGGTAATTAAATTAACATTTTATTCATTAATTTTTTCTACATTTTATACGATATGTTGTATTGATTTTCGAACACTTTATTGCATTGGATGTCAACCTTATATCCAAATATTGATATTCGGATTTGAAGTCTGACTTCAATTTGAAAATCAAATGAAATACTTAATCAATAAATATATATCAAATGAACGAAAAATTTCTGCTTCAGGAGTCGAATATAACTTATGATTCAATTTTTTGCTTTAACTGAGGCTTCACTCGACTCTTCGGCTAATATTTCAAATGCAATGAATTGATAAATCGCTTATCGGATTGGATTTGAATTTATTGAAAATTTTTCTGAATTAAGTTATTTAACTTTAATCGAAAAGTTTTTCTGATGTCCAATAAGTATTTTTTATCTAGTGCATTTCAGCAAGATAGGTTTTAGTATTGAATGGATTTTTATGTCGATTCAAATACAATCGATTTAATGCTAAGATTTCGATAGAACAGCAAAATAACAATAAAATAAGATTTTAAAGAATTTAAATAAATTTGTTTAAAACTGCTATTAACCAAAGTTTTTGGAAAAATGTTCAAATATTCAAATATTTCATAAACAAAAATAGAATAGAATGTTAAAGTAAAAAGACAATATTAATTTGATAAATATGTCTAATTCATTTCAGCATTTTTAAATATAAAATTTTGTACATTACTTAAAAACAATTTCAAAGTTTATGTAGATTAAGAAACTAAACATTATAAAAATGTACGTAAATGTATGTTTAAAAAATAATTGCCAAATGTTAATTGATAAAATTACTTAAAAGCGGACGAATTTACATGAAAATAAACTTTAATTGCGACTCAACTCTTAGCGTCGGATTAGTAGTAAAGGGTATTTCGGAACTGATGTGAAGATTAGACAATCGATAATCTTCGTCGACATCAAAGTTATAGCTATTCGTTGTTTTTCCAAAACAATTCTTAATTGTTTGCCTCTTAGCCTATAAACACAAACTGCTCTTACGTTTAATTAATATTTTAAATTAAAGTTTTGAAAAATTGATTAAATTCAGACAATTCTTTAACTATTCATTCGACGCCATCCTTTACGCACGAAATAGCTACTTGCTAAAACTATTTATATTTAATTAGTATTAGAATTTTGTTAAGTGTGCATAGATAAATAATAAATATTTTGCAAACAAAACAGAATTTACTATTAATAATTTGTATAATATTTGTTAAACTTAAAACTAACAATCCACTGATTAGATTATCAAATTGGGAAAAATTTTACACATAATATTTTTAAGTTTAATATTAAATTTTGTTGACAATTATATATCTAAAGCATTACAAATTTATTTTTTAATTAAAATTTAAGCCGATTTTAATTATGTCAACTCTAGTCTATATATATACAGTATATTTGCCATTTTGTTGCACATAAGTAAATTATACCTCGTATAACTAATTAACAATTCAACAATATGCTTTGTACTTATACTGTATAGTATATGCACTATTGATATTTAACAAAGTATATCGAAAATAATAAGTTTAAAGCTCATTTTGCATTTTTAAAATTAAATAACATATAATTTGTACTCAAACTAGTAAATCACAATTATTAGACAAAAATTTAGTGAAAATTCTTTTGTGTGAAAAACAATCAAATTATTTAAAAATAGGAAAAAATAAACCCACTGTTAGTCTAACAAAAAAAATTGTTGTCATTCGACGACTGAATAAATAATAATCTCTCGAAAAGTCTAAACTCTATCGCCTTTAGAGAAATTATACGCAAAAACAGTTTTATTAGCGAAATGGAAGACAAATAAAGTAAAAACAGTATTTCATTCAAATTAAATATTCCAAAACTTAATCTAGAATTTAAATTTTTAGCTTGATCTAATTTTAAAAAATGCAGGCATACGGATTAGAACTCTTATTAAATTATATGAATTCTATATTCTTATTGAATATTCTGTTCGAATGTTTTGTATAATTAAATTAAATGCTGTATTGTATTTCATGCCTAACTTTAATTAACTGTATTCAAAATTTAACTATCTAGAATGATTTAGAATGTCTTGCTTTAATTATAATTTACAAATTATCTATTTGATTTTTCTTGAAGGAATAAAAATGTTAATGGATAGATTTGAAAACCAAAACTGTGTTATTATTAATAATATTCTTTTAATTAAAAAATTGCTATTATAAATGAGAATCTTAAAAAAGCAGCACGTTTAAATCAATATTTACATTAAATAAATTTGATTTAAGTAAAATACATTTCGTTCAAAGTTTTTGAAAAACTATAAAAATCTACATTTAATCAGCGAATTGCTTAACGACAAACAAAACATAATTTTCATTATTTTTATAAAAATCTTTTGCGACTAATCTTTGTTTGTTTTTCGAGTAAAAGAAAAATAAATAAAATTGATTTTTTATTTTGAAAAAAGTTTCTTGTTAGTTTAAAGAATTAATAATATAAGCGATTATTTATAAGAAAATAATTTCTGCAACTCTCAGAGCAAATCTTGAGACGAATTATGTTTTCGTCTGTTTTTATGTATTCTTACACTTGACTTGTTTGCGGAAATTTCAAACTTTGACCAGAAATACAATTTGATTGAGTTCTTACATCGAAATTATATTTATCTTTTTATAGGATTTAGTTTTTAAAGAAAAAATAAATCTAAAAATCTATATTTTTTGTAATCTTTGTTCGAGTTCTGACACATTAAAAAAAAGTATTCGTTTTGTTATTATTATTATTATAGCTTAAAATGTTAGCAAAAATTCAATACAAAAAACTAATGGGTTTGATGTTTTAGATATTGTAAAATTTTGCGAATAAAAAGTCAATTATTAGTATATTTATTATGCATTTCTCAAATAATTAATCTGCAGTTTACGAGATATTTGTTAACCAAGTTATGGGTTTAGGTTTAGATTCTTATAATTTTTTATATTGTAAACAGATTTATCGATTTATGACTTTAAAAATACTTTTCAAAATATCTTTTTAGTCATAAGAAATGTATAATTATTTTAAAAACTTTAAAATAAAAATGTTATTCAATAAAGTTTCCTTAAAAAATTATATTGAAACTAAACATATTTAATAAGTAACATCCAATTTTTACTTGAAAACACATTTTAATTTTGATATTTGCTTTTAACATTTTATTTATACAGTATATACAGGCAGATTTTGTCACATTTTTAAAATAATTTAAAAACCGAATTGTGTTTTTCGAAACTATATTTTTATTTTAAGTTATATTTTTGCTCAGAATTTAAATACGAATTTGCATTTCGAATGCATTCTTTTCTGCATAACAACACAAATTTTGACATTATTTCAAATAAAAGCAAATTGTTTTGAAATAAGGCTTTAAAACGATTTGTTCGATATTTGAAAATGTTTTCGAAGACTATTTTTTTTTATCAAATAATAACAAATTTCAAACGACAACTCGAGTGCTTAGCTTCGAAATGATTATGAAGTTGACATCTTGCTAAATTTTAGGTTTGCAATCTTATTAAAATTTTTGTTTCTGATAGCTTTGATTTCATAACAATATATTTTATATTTTTCAACGAGAAATCGATTAAAAGTTTTAATTAAAATTTTAAAAATGATGTATTGGAGTATGTTTTACATGTTCAATTTTATTCTTATAATACGGATATTTTTTTATTTAATGAATTTATTGCTATAAAAACAATAACCTTATTGAAGAATAAATATTTTTAAAATAATTAACAACATTAACTATAAAATATTAAATAATTAATATTAAATTAGATATTAAATTTATTAAAATATGCATATTGCATTATACTATATTAAAATAAAATAAATTTAAAAAAAATATACAATCCATCCTCGATATAAGGGACTCACATCGGTAAATTTAGTCACTTATATCGAATTTTCCTTATATTGAGGTAATAAACAGTACTAATTGTAGCTATCGGTGTAACAAAATAGTGTCTCTTATATCGAAATTCCCTTATATGGAGAATGGATTGTACTTATAAAGTTTTCTTAACTACATTTCTAAATAAACACTATTTAAAAAATTTAACTTGAAAACATGCTTAAATTATAAAGGTATATATATTTAATTTATAAAACTTACAATAGATCAATAATTTTTAAACACAATATCAGTAATTTTGCTCATTTTAAATATAGTACATAAATGTTACTGAATATTAAATTTAAAAAAGTAAATTTTATTGCTTGGATGCCTTTTAATTAGCTTAATTTTTGTTTAAACCAGTATAGAATTTTGCTTGTTTGTTTTTAATGTAAAATAGGTGTAAATATAAAATTTAGAGAAATTAATTTCACATCAAACCGTTATTAATTAATTAGCATTTTTTGAATGGATATCGTTTCGCTTGTTTTGATTTTCACTCTTTTCAGCTCTAATGGCATTCGAGAGTTATTTTAATTAAAGCAATGCATTAATTGAGCGCTTCTTTTGCGACAACTTTTGCACATTTACTATGACATCAAACATTTGAGTCTAATAACTGCGAAATTTTGACAACAAATATATTTAACCAATATTTGTTGAATTTTCATTATATCCAGTTGTAAATCAAAATATTTTCTCTTAATACAATTGCTTAAAGATAATACTATTTAGTTTAAATTGGTTGTGTGTTAATATTTTTATACCATTATACAGATAAAGTAACATATAACATATATAACATACAATTTATATATTGTTGATATATGTATTACAAAATATATTACAGTATACAATATAACTTTATAAACGTTACTATTTAAAAATAATTACATTTTAAATATTAAAATTTTAAATTCTAATTATTTAAATGTTTTATCCTAATGATTTTAGAAAAATTTAAACTAAATATATTTTTAAAATCTAATTGTTATAATAAAAATAACTTTTTATGTACAGCACACTTTTATGTAACTGTTAATTAATTTGTAATTCCTTTAGTTGCATTACTTCTGAGAATTATTATACAGTATCAATATATTTTATTTTTGCATTACTTAAAGTACATGTTAAAATCACTCAAAACTTTCAATTAAATATGCCAAAATGATATTTGGCTAAAAATATCTTAATTCGAAATAAAATTTAGCATTAATTGTGATTTGAAATTAATGGCAAAAGAGTGGGTCATGTCTTCACACATTTGTATTAAGAAACGAATGTCTTTATAGATAGACTGTATTGAGGGAACGGTAACTCAATATTGAGTTTACGCTTTGGAAAGTAGTTCTGATAATAGGAGAGACAGACACAGACCGAGGCTTTCAAACTGCAAATTGAGTCAAAATTTTCAAATTTCATGTTAAATAAGAGTTCGATAAAACGGTTCGCAATTCTATGGAAAGAATAGATAGAAAAGGCGACTAAAACGGCAGCAAAACTGGAAGCGAGTGATAAACCAATAATTCCTCAGATTAAGAGAGAACCAGGAGAGGGAGAGGGAGGGAGGGAGGGTGG
>JAQIXC010000160.1:0-42417 GCA_034697605.1 Metabelba pulverosa
GAGAGAGAGAGAGAGAGAGAGAGAGAGAGAGAGAGAGAGAGAGAGAGAGAGAGAGAGAGAGAGAGAGATCGACTGACGAGAAGACTATAATTCCTGTGCATTGAAGACAACTTAATGGTTAGTTTGTTTGGAGACCGACTCTTATACTTTGCAACGAATTTTTTTTCATTTTCCTCTTTATCTTTATTTTGCTTTTCCTATCTCTCGGTTCGTTATATTCTCGTTTCAAAAAACTCTTTTATTACTATTTTTTCTTGTTTTTCAATTTGAGAATTACGGAACAGAAGAGCTGCGGCACAACACGAATAAGAAGAGGAGAGAAAAAAGTAAATATATTTCGTCTCATTTTCTCGGCGTCCGTTCGTTTGTCTTACGCCAGTAATCAAGAGATATGTTGTGTTAAGTAACAATTTTATAATAATGTTAATAACGTTAAGTGCATTCTCTTCTCATCATTATATCCGCACAGAGAAAGTCAACTCATATTTCGGAGCGTAAACCGAGCGCTCGATTCCGTTCGGCTCCGACGGCTAATGAAGAGTTGGCGCAGTTTTTGCGTTTTCTCTCCCAATAAGTGATTAAATTATGGAAATTTCGGTTTCAATATTCGACGACTCAATTGAAAACTTCGGTCACGGCTTCCAGACTTCACATTCAATTACAGCTCTCTTTCGCATTTCGAGCCTTTCGTTGGAAAGTATTTTCTTACAAAAACTTTTCCGCGAATAAAAAGGCGAGAAAATTAAAATCTTGATAATTTTATTAAACTGGTTCAGAATGAGATTATGTGCACAGGAAAAAAGATCCTGTGCAACAAAAAAATCTAAATTAAACATCTGCTTTCAAAAAGTTTAAAAGGCGAGCGTTTTGAATATTCTTAAATTTGTCATGTATACTTTTAAAAAAAAATTACTGTGTATCATAGGAATGCTTATAGATAACAGAATTGATAATATTCTCAGTTTTAAATGCATTGAAGAATATTTGAAAGAAATTTGAATTAAAGGCGAATTTTCGAATAGAATCGCGAAAATGCGAATCCATTCTAAACCGACATTTTCATCGCAATCTTCGGATACGGATTATAATCGATTAGTTCGAAGTCATCGCTCCGGAAGTCGTCGATATCAGTGACGGCGCGTTTGATGACGAGTTTAGGGAACGGACGGGGAGTGCGGTTGAGCTGCGAATCAGATAACAGATAACGCTTTCGGATTTGATTTGCTTTTCGAACGCAAAGCAAAGATAAGAGATGCGACAAAAATTATACTTGTTGTTTGAGAGGATCGATATGATCGAGATATATGTGCGCGTCGCCCAGAGTGTGAATAAAATCACCGCACTTTAGGCCAGTTATGTGAGCCATCATATGCGTCAGTAGGGAATAGCTGGCGATATTAAACGGAACTCCCAGTCCCTTAAGTAAAAGTAATAATTGACAACAAATGCAGCGAAAACTCCAACTGAAGGACAACACAAATAGAAGTACTTTTACATCAGTTCTGACACTAATTTATTGCATAACACAGCGAACGCACCGACACTACCGATCACTACTCACCACATCTCCCGAGCGCTGGTAGAGCTGACACGAGAGCTCCTCATTCGACACATAGAACTGCACCAAACAATGACACGGCGGCAGTGCCATCGACGAGATGTCTGGCCAATCAATTCCAAGTTAATTTAGTTACCGAATCAGGTCTATGACAGCACCTGGAGGTAAGACCTACCGACTGGATTCCACGAGCAGATGATCATACGTCGGTCGTTCGGGTTCTTCTTAATCGTTTCGATGACATTCTTGAGCTGATCCACACCATTGTTGCTATAGTCGGCGTCCTTATTGACATACTTAGCGCCGAAGTGCCGCCACTGGAACCCATACACAGGTCCCAAATCGCCCTCTTCTCGGTCGGTGAAGCCCTGTTTGTCGAGGAAGGCTCGGGACCCGTTCGCGTCCCAGATATTAACCCCGACTTTCGACAACTCCTTCGCGTCGGTACTGCCCCTTACGAACCAAAGAAGTTCTTCGAGAACTCCTCTCCAGAAGACGCGTTTAGTCGTCAATAGAGGGATAACTCCTTTTGAAAAGTGCGCACAAATCGAGATAAAAGTTGTAAAAAAATCTGGTTTTATAACTGTATAAAAAGTGTAAACACAAAACCGAAACTAAAATTCAATTTAAACTAAACACTAATTAATTAAAAACAAAACATATTCTCCGCTAATGTTGGCTAACAATCAGTAAGTATTGTATTGTTTCTGTAATTGAATTGATTTATCGATTTCGCGAAAACGTGTCAAAAATGTTTTGAAAACTTTTCTCAAATAACATGTGTTTTTAGTATAACTTTTCGTCAAATTCTTGATTATTTGATAAAAAACTTTTCAATCAATTGAATAAATGGCAAGAATTGAGTGAAAGAGACAATTGAAGGCGAGTTTACGAACCGTTTCGGAGCGAATACCGCGATTGCGCGCCGAAGACCGAAACGGTTCCGGTCTCTGTGCGGTCGCACTTCCGCAGCCCGACGTCGAGTATGTGTCGGATGAGACGGAGGTATTGGTATTCGTCGTGCGATTGCGAGTCGGTGTCAGCGGTGGACGCGTCTGTCGATTCGGCGCTTTGTTTGGACAGCGAATCCATTGTTGATATTTGGCGTTAGATGTGAGTCGTGTTTGACGTCTTCGACGAACGGTTGTTGTCCTAACGGTTGGACTGAATGCGGAAATACAATCGCTTTAATCGAATTAAGAGATACTATGCGAAGACAAACACTGCGATCCGTGAGAGAGAGAGGGAAAGAGAGAGTATGGGAGAGAGCGAGAGAGTATAGGGAGAGTATGGGAGTGGGAGTTAAAGAGCGCGAAAAGAGTGGCGAAAAAGTTTTGTTGTGTTTGTTGTTATCACTCCTTTCGACACACAATTCAATTGCATTGCATAATAAGCGAGTCGTTTATCAGCGCTGAAAACGAGAGAAAAACTTTTCAATGCAATGCAAAACTCAATTATCTCTCCTCTCAGACGTACTGCTGGTTCAGCCGCGAGAAACGTATTGTTCGGATCAATGGCACAAATACTCGATTTTTTCCGTTATATAAAGTCTTTTTATTACATGTTTTTGCACTAAAACTCGACGAAAACATTTTTTTTCGCCGCATATCATATGATAGACATTAAATCGTTTGAAAACATTTCGGATTTTTTTTGTTGCTTTGAAATACGATTCCGATCAAGAAATTGAAAATAAAACTTATTTTATCTCTTTCTTCGAGACCTGTTTAGACCTATTAATGTGTCTTAAATTCTTTAGAATTAAATTTCGATTGTATTTCGAAATGTCATTTAACCATGATAAAAGGGGATAAAGAACTTCTTTTTAATTGACATTCGAGTCAATTTGAGCAAGGTTAGAATTTAAGCACTTAATTCTAACCACTTCTTAGTTTTAATGAACAAATCGTTTGATTTTAAAATAATATTTTTTATTTGGCTATCAATCGAAATAATGATTAAAATAATTTAAAATACAATTTATTTTCGTTTTTCTTATAATAATTTAAGAAAAATCACGCATTCATTCAAATTCGATGTATTTCATCCGATAATTACATTATTAAATAGAAATTTAAATTTAATTAAAAAATAACATAACGAGTAAAATGGTGGCAATAATTCGCAAATTAAAAAAAGTATTGATTTTCTCGAAAATTGATTCGAACTGTGAATCGATAACCGCTTCTCTCATTCGATACTAATGACAATATTCGGCGAACACTTCCAGAGCGAAGTCGACGAACTCTTCGGTTTCGTATCACTCGGTTCGCCGTTTATTAGACTCTTGGGTTTGTGTGACTCGTCGGCGAAACTGGTCTCGCATTCGATGTCGAGTTTGTAGATTCCGGAGTAGAAGAACGTGAAACCGCATTCGTGCAGATGACTCGACTTCGACTCGATCTATGGGTGCAAATGGTTAGTCAGGCGTTTGATTAGTTAATTGCATTTGCATTCGACTGCAAGCAGTGATAATACCTCTGGAATGAGGACTCTGTCGAAGCCCGTGAGCGCCTTCTTCATGTCGAGCCTGTAGTTGCGCTCTTTACCGATGCGGTGGCTGTTCTGGTAGTCCTGATAGTAATGTATCGACAAATTCAGTGATTTGAGTGAATTTCCCGAACAGTTGTACAACGATATGCTGAGACTTATGTATTGCCCGCTTTTGAAACTAAATTCGTTTCCGTTTCGCAGGTTTTGCTCGTTTAGCGTCACTTCTGCTCGGGTGCGGAGAGAGCCGACGGACAGCATAGCCGATGAGAAGACAAAACAAGTTTTAGTCGAATTGAAAGTAAAAATTAAACGGAAAAAGCGATAGAAAGGCGACGACAAACCCCATTGAATCGGCGACAGGAGAATCGAATTCAGCAATTGGTCGGAATAGGGAACGTTAGCAAACGAGGCGCTGCCCCGAGTGCCGGATGACGAGAGCACCCAATTCAGGTTGACCTGATTGATAAGATGAGCCCTACATCGGGCCAACAGAGACGAGTCTTCCTTCTCCTCATCTATTTCGTCATCAACTAGAGGACAGCGCTCTATCGGCACAGGTATGCGACACGTTTCTTTGGCTTCGATCAGAATCTCTTTATTGGCCGAGTAGTGCAGTTCCATCTCTTGGTTGGTTGCGTTCAATGCGTCCAACACTAGGAAACAATTGGTTGGCCTTTCGGTCGAGTAATAGACAGTTAGTTTCGAATTAAAACTCGTAATCGAATGCAAGTCTTACAGATCGGCCGGTAATACATCCCAATGAGTGATGAGAAGCGAGGGCTGGATCTCAACCGTTATCGCTAACGAACTTTGCCGGCAATATCCCGATGCGAGTCCAGGCCCTCCACTGTATTCGAATTGTAAGATAGCCTCCACTACCTGTGCAATGAAATCGAATACAATAATTAATAATTGGCTCAAATAATAATTAAGTCAAAAGGAGGCATACCTTGGAGGGGTAGGGCTCAAGAGTCTCACTAATCCTCTTATCACTGGTTTGTTTGGATTTATTACTGGTTTGTAATTCCGAAATAAAATTCGCTAAAGTAGTCGAACCCAATAGTTGCGACTTTTTGGTAGCACTGGTGCCGCCCGTATGCGACGGCGAGTTTTGGTGCGAACCGTACGGCGTTTGCGGTCGACTCGTCGTCGTAGACCTGTTCGCACTCGTATTGGTTCGCTTGTGGTTCGACTCGACCACAAAGCCGCCGATCGCGTTGATCGTCACGTCGAAGGTGAGGGATGAGCCGCACGCGAGCGGTAATTCACTATTGATCGCGTCGTCACTCCATTCGAATAACGACTTTTCACTACTTTTTGGCAGTTTTGACAAAACGCTAACTTTAATCAGTTCTATGAGTTCACTGTTGGGGCTGTTGTTCGACAGCGTCACCGCACACGTCCTCTTCTCGCCCGCGAACATACTGATCGACGCGCTGTACGCGATGTACGTGTCGGTGCCGACGGTCGAGAACTGGTTCGATTTGGGCAAAGAGCACGAGATGCCGATCAACGGCAGGTATGGAATCACTTCTATGCTGTAGCTCTTCGGGAGTTTGAGTTTGCGTGCGTTCGGTAGTTCTCGAAGTCTGCAATCGCTCTTCACTGCAAAACCAATCAAACGATTCAATTATTTCTATACCTTTTAGGGTTAGTATAGATTAGGCGCTAAGTGTAAACTCACCCCCGAGTGTGTGTGTCGTATAGCCCAAAATGTCAAGTTTGCCGCTCGAGCGCGGAATTCCTGTCAAACTAACGGTTGTGTTGTATGATTCGGCGCCCAATGCCAGGGATGTGGGATATGTCTCGAACGCGAGGCCGTCGGTCATTAACGCCATATGACTTATGTTGAGTTCGATGGGCAGGTAGTTGTCTAGGATGAGAGTGATTTGGGCGATCTCTCCCTGTGCCCACTTGAAGTCGAGCGCTGTGGTCGCCGTCGACAGTTTGCGCGGAGTGTTGGCGTTGCTCCGGTTGAACTGGAGGGGCGTGAAGATGAAGGGACTGGGAGGGTTGGATGAGATTACTTTATGTTTGGCTTTGAGTTTGATTGGCCGCAAGTGTTGCTCTAAGTTCTGGACCTTAAACGAGACAACAGTCGGAAATTTGGTTAAATTCACGGATGGAATGACACATCCGTTCTGCAGCTTCAGAGGCACTGGAGATCCTTCGCCGCAACGCGAAGACAATGCGAACAGTTTTGTCGCGAATTCCTGTCTCTGTTGAGGCGTCAAGTGCTCGAAGAGTGAGTGCAGAAGAAAACTTAAGTGACGGACAGCTAACGGCTCGCAATTCATTTTGATGGCAGTCGTCACCAGCTCCTGGAGTAACTGCATGTGAATGCCCGGCCATCCGATGCAATTCGTGTCGATTCTTCTTTGATATTCGATCGGATCTAACGTCAGGCCATAACCGTCGAGAGAAGGCATCAATAGATAATAGCATTTCTCCCAATTGGGGTTCTGGAGGTGGAGTGACACGGCTTTGAGTGCAGCGAACCGGCGATAAAACGCGGCTTTTCGTGAATAACCTATATTTGCATATAATTCGGCGATCATTGACAGCCTCTCTATCTGTGAATCAAATGTTTCGAAATTAGTCGTCAATTGAGTCCAACAACTCAAGTAGTCTTCGCAGTGAATACCTGTTCCTCATTGGTTTGATTGAATGATATGAAAACAGCATTCTGTATGAACTCCGAGGCCCATAAGTACCTGTCCATTTCGGTGAGCACTCGGGCGGCTTTGAAACTGCACTCGAATTCAAGAATCGCTGCGTTTCGGTACTGCAAAGCAATGGTCGATATTTGCGAATCAATATTTGTTTAGAGGAATAGGTGTTCGTTCGCCCCTATCGGGCACCTGTACCTACCTTAGCGTACTGACAGGCGGCTTCTTTGTATTTATCATAAATTTCGCTTTGATTTAGAATATTTTTGCCCACATTTTTGGTCAGAATCGGGTCCAACCCGTTCGGCAAACTTTTGCTATTGAGAGACATTGTGTGCGATAAGCCCTTCTTGAGTTTGCCGTTCCTCGATATCTTCGAGGCCGGGAGTGACGCGTAGGCGTTGCGCTGAAACGACGAAGACCTGCGCCGGCCTTTGTCCGGATACAGGAGCGCGATTGAGGCGACGCACTGGCCTTCGAGAGCACTCGCCAACCACAGCCAATCACTGACGCTTCGCAACTGTTCGATGGCCGAGCAGTAGTGAGTGAGCGCTTCATTCGGGAGTCCGGCCAGCAGTGAGAGGTCGGCGATGTGTTTGCGCATTCGGCCCAAACACCTCTTGCGGAATGTTCGCGAGTCGGTGTCCAAACCGATGAGATCCTTCTTCTCGAACGGCGCGATCAGAAGCGAAATCTTGTCCTGTTTTTCGTGCGTTCGGTCCAACCGTTTCGACTCGAGTACCCAAAACAGCGAAGATATGAAGTCTTTGACGTTAGTCTCGATCCGATCGCAACATTCCCTTTCGTTGTCGTAATGAATGTATTCCGTGAACTGCGGCTTCGATGTGAGCACAGGTATGGACGAGTGCAGCGGCACTTCGCTTAAGTCGCTGTTGAGCGGCAACTGAGACCCGCTTTGCTCTGGACTCCAGTCGGCCGCGTCTGTCGTGTCAGTGGCCAAGACATCGATTCTTCCGTTTTGAGCATTGGTTTCGCCGAATGTTTGCGGACTTTCGGGACTTTCAGGACTAGATTCGGACGAATCGATGTTGACGTGAGTTAGCAAATGATTATTATCGCTGAGAATCGGTTCGTCGGCACAGGAGGGCATCCGTTCGCTGATGTCGAAGCCTTCGATGATGTCGTCGCCGGCACTCGTGAACGACTTGGAGAGACTGCGCATACGATTACACGAATCGGTTTCGTCGAACAAGTCGTTCACATCGATCGGTTGGCTTTTGACGGAATCGGTTTTGACCGACACCGACGACCCGAGCGCCGAGTCTTTGGCCGACTCGAGGTCGTCATTGCTGCGTTGGTTGTGCTCGGAGTGGGTGTCGGCGCTGTCGGGCGCCGTGTGGTCGGCGGTCGTGTTGTTGACGAGGAAACAGCGCGAGTCGTAGAGAGTGTTGGCGAACGTATCCCTCAAAGTGTTGTGCAATTCGTAGATCGACTCGATTTCGTTGGTGTTGTCGAAGTAGGCGATGGTGATGAGGCCCAACACCTTCCGGTGCGACTGGAAGTCTCCCCAATCGTTGTTGTCGATGCTGTAGGAGCGCTGGTAGCGGACGCGGACCCTCCGCTCGAAGCCCATCCCTTGCGCGTCGTTTATACAGATTTCGCATAATTTGCTGATTCCGTCATAGATTCGGTTGAAGAGCTTTTGGCTGATTTGCGGACCTATTCGGGTGACAATCGGTGCAATGCATCGGTTAATGCGCTAATCGATTGGTTAGACAAATAGGGATTCAATGGTTAGGGAAATGCCGACCGATTTGTTTGACGATCACGAGTAGGCACTGATGGTCTTCAGCGCACTGGTCATAGTCCGGGACACTCATCACTCGGCTATCCGTCCATTAGGTTTGGCCACAATCTCCGCGCAGAGCCTAATGACAATCAAATCTGATTTTATTGTTTACACCTCTTATTGAAAGTCAATACCAATTGCACAACAAATGCGCACAAAATACACAACAAATACGTGAAATAAATACACCGTTTGTTCGCCACTCCGGGTCTATACATCAATGATAACTAGAGACTAACTCGTAAAGAAATACTTAAAAATTGATTTTGTACAAATTGTACAAGCTGGTTAAATATTTATTCAAATTATTAAATAATAATTTATTTGGCAAAGTCATAACCACACAGATCAATTTTTGGGGTTTTGTAATTTTCTTTGAATATTAGTCAATATTTTATACAACTCTTTAGTTTTATTGATAAAAACTGCAAACTTTGTTTTACTTACTACAGTATACAATTATGAAATTATAATTTAATTTAAAAATATTGCATTGAATTTAGAATACTGTAAATTGAATCAATTTTTCTTATGAAATTGCTAAAAAGAACAAGAATTTTTAAATTAACTTATAAAAGCGGCGTTTGTTTCAAAAATGATCGGTGCACTTACTTTTAGAACTTTTAGAATATAATAGAGCAATAATATTTTAATTAACGTGCAATTTTAATAAAATTGCATTATATTAATTACAGATACTACATGTTAATCAGAACTACAGTATATAAAAGTCATTAATATTTATTTCTAGAGAAAACTACAACTTTTATTTTAATATTTAAACGGATGTGTTATACGTGTACAGTATATCTTTGTAATTTATATAAAGTTTACTTAAGAACTTAGTATTCTAACAATTTTTCATATTTAAAAATAGAATTTGCAAGTTTATAAGTAAAATAATCATTTTATACTATTTAAGTCAATATCTTTGTTGAATTATATATTTTAATCAAGTAAAATTTTAGTCTCTAATGATATAACATTGCGGACGCATTGCACTCGCAGTACAGGTATGAGAATCGACTGATTATTTAATCTCAAAACTGTGTATTATATTCGCTAATTATATCTAATTATAATTAATTCAATTAATTGAACGCTTGGTTAGAGAGTGAGAACTGCTAACAAAGTCCGTCGACTGTAAGCTAACTGTTTGTTGAGTTTTTAATCAGCCCTTTGTTTCGCATCGAATTAACTTATCATTATATAATATTAAATGCTATAATTACTGCATAGAAAGTTTTCTTTCGAAACAATTACAACGAATAAAGATTGATTAAGTTTTATAGCTATATACCAGTGAACTGACTAGTTGAGATATAAATAGCAAGCTTAAACAAATGCATAACCAAGTGGTAATAACTTTTTACATGACAATTAGAAATTGCAATTCACAGGTATTAAGACGTTTTGAGTTGAAGTTTTCGGTTACGAAATAGCTTTTTATGTAATACTAATCATTGCAATCAAATTTCACATTAAATAAATAAAATTAAAACTTTTCTACAATATTTAAAAAAGTAACAGTGTGTATTAACGAAAAAAGTGAATTGCTCTCAAAACCCAGATAGGCATGATTTAAGCTAGCCTAAGTTTGTGCGTCAACCAGTTTATCATAGCGTAGGCTAGGCGTCGGTGAGTCGAGCGCAGGCACGCACTCACATACGGGTGCAGTAGTGGCTCGACTCGAGACTCTCGAGGTCTGCAACTCTTTGCCGTATTCTGGCGATCAGTATTGCGAACAGTATTGCGAACGCAGAGCGAGAGTCGAGTGGAAGGCGAGTGAAGCGCTCGAAAGTGAAAGCGAGAGAAAAACAGCTGTTTATGCAGTCGTTCGGCTGTCGACTCACAGCAGTACAGCAGTAGTCGGTCTGTGTTTTCACTATTGTGTTGAAGTGAGAGTCGAGCGACTGTGCGCTCAAATCCGCACTCAGTTTCTGCTCTCCAATCGACTCATTCGTATGTTTTGTTTTCGTATTCGTCTTCGACGGACACCTAAACGCGAGACCCGAGTCCGACGGCTCGGACCGAGCGATGCGAGCGAAACGAATCGACGTTACGATTGAACGCATCTTTCGACACGAATTCGCCAATCCTTTCGATATATGAGTGGCGAAGACACACCTGAAGACAAACATTTGGTTTTTGTTTTGTTTCGATTGTTTTGTGCGAATCAAGTGCCCGATCCGTGTGTTTACGTATGTGTGAAGAGTGTGAAGACATTGAAATAGACATATATTTAGCGATTATTAACGAGTATTCGAGTCAAGGGTAAGCGAATCAAATCAAACGAATTGAACGCAAAATTTTCCCAAACATTAATTATTACGTGTTTTGTGTTTCCGATTATATTTAGTATTGATTTTTGTTTGCTATACCGTTCGCCACAATCCGAAAGTGAGATTCAGTTTTATTTCTGCAAATAAATAGTCGTTTTTTCGTTGTGTTGTGTATGCGTTGTATTGAGCGCTTAGTTCGCGATTTCAATGCTCTTCGCGATTCGAGTCTATCCTTGACATCGAAATAGTGAAGGCTTTCCAGTCTTGTAGTCCTGTTTTGGGCTCTAATGTACACATATTTAGTGAAAGTTTTTGCTCATTTCACTGCGAATTTGGTTCAGTTTTAGCGTTCAAAACGAGTCTTACATTTAGTATTGAATTTATTGACACACTTTAGAGAACACTCTTTTCGATACAAGTCTTACGCTTACCGTTAGTCGCAGTGAACGCGAAGTTTCCTTTTGTTGTAAGACTTAGACTTTGTTTAGAGTTTTCGCTGTTTTGTTGTGCACTTCGAGTCGTTAAATGAGTTTATCTTTTACTTCATGTGAAGCAGTGATACGAGTCGTCGAGTCGAGTGTCGATTGAAATAAATGGTTTGAATCGATTCGGAAGCGCACTCTCGATATGCGATCCGTTCGGCGCTTTTCGTGGCCGTTGGACACGAGTTCGGACGACTCGAACGCCGACCCGAAGGACGCGGGCGCGGAGTCGGCGAACGGCAAATACATAGACATCGATAACATTAATCTGATGGTCAGACTTCAGACGTTCGTCGACGACATCATTCAGAATGAGAGCCAAATGTGTGGAAAGCATTGCAATCAGGACTGTCGACAGCACTGCCGGCGCAGCACTGATCGTGCAGTCGCACCAATTCGGCCGCTGGCGTCGCCTAACCGCTCACTTAGCGCCCGCACCGCCCGATATGATCCGAACGATGTGGTGCTCGACATGAATGAGAATACCCACGCATTCAATGACTTCAAACTACCGATTGTTAAGAACTTTATCGCTCGACTCAAGTCGTCGTCGCTCTCGAGCTCGTCGTCATCGTCGGACTCGAGCACCACCTGCTCGTCGTGTAGGGCTCGCGACTCGATCTCGTCGAACAGTTCTTCGTCGAGCACTTGCGGCCGACATGTGATCGCAAACGAAAACGTTTTGTCGAAAAGCCTGTACTCGGATAGTGAAAGCGAAGTCGTGTCGACGATCAGCGGCTTCAGCGCCGACCACATCGAACGCACCGCCGACTACTCACTGCCGGATGAGCTCATTTTGCGCGAGTTGTCCGAAATGCGGGCCATTCTCGAGCAGATTCTGCTCCAGAATCGCGAGCACACGGACTCGGATCTGAACCAATCGAACGCCGAAGAGCTGTTCAATTTATTCCGGTTCTCACTCTCAGGTAGGCTTTGGCGACCAAAATGTTTGCTTTATTTCTCGAGATTTCACTTTATTTTTAGCCATTCGTATGCTTTTAGTATTAATTTTAGATAAGATTTTAGTGAACAAAAAGGTAATACTTGGAAGAAATGCTATTTATTTAATTAACTTTCGAAAAATGTGTTATCGCGTCAAATAAATAATATTTTCAATCGATTTGTTTGCATTATCTCGAATGTTAAGTGCATTTAATGGTAGGACTCGTATCCAAACGAATAGTCTCTGCCCTTATAGTGCTGTTAATTATTAATTTCAATAGTCATTTGGCTCTTCATTATTCATGTCTACTATTCCTTTCGGAAACAATAATTGTTAGTATTGTTTGCAAAACGAGATTTTTTTCTCGTTGTTACTATCATTTATAAATAGATTATATTGTGTTAAATAGCATTAAAAACAGTTCTAATTAAAAGGAAACTCTGTTTTTATACGGTATATAAATTTTAAATTGTTTTGTTTTTGCGTTGATTAGGAAGCGATAACTATATGTTTTTATTTGAGACTTTAGTCGTAAACACTTGTGAAAAAAAATTCATTCAAAATATATTTTTTATTAATTCCAAATAATTTGTGATTATAACGGCTAAATCGTCGATATTTGCTCATTAAACAAATTATTTTATTTAGTATCGATTTACTGCGAATTGTTTTTTTGCCAATAGTTTTGTTTATTTTACTTTCCATCAATTTTTATTGATTTTTACATTATTTGGTTTTTTATCGTTTTTTAAAAAGTCGTATTAGTTTCGGATATAATATGTTTTTAAATTATACGGTAAGTTGACATTTGAACATTTAGCAAGCTTTTTATATATCAAAAACAAATGATTATTTTTTATCATGGGTAAATTTTATGGCAATGGCTTGGCTTTAAAACAAATATGTTTATACATGTATATATCTTTAAAAATTTTGATTTTATGGTGAAATACGTGGGGAAATTTCCAATTAATTTATGCAAAGATAATTTTTTTAATTAAAAAGATTGATCAAGCTAAATTGAAGCGGTTAATCCGTTTGACTTAGAAAAATAAAAACGTTAATAGATATATCAAATTAACTTATACTGTGTAACTTACTGTCGATAACATTTTAATTTAGGTAAAGTGCTTATGTTTGGTAATTAGAAATATGCAAGTCACTTTTTCGCGATAATCAGTATTGAGGAATGACTATACTCTTACTTGCAATTTGCGCCAATCGCATGATAAATTTTTTTATGTGCGAAAAAGTAATTGTGCTTGGTAATGTCTTTAATGATGAAGATTGAATACAAGACTGTTTTAATTGAGTCTATACTTAATTGGCATAACATTTAATTTAATTGACTTGTGAAAAAATGCCATTGGAAAATTTTAATTTCCATGCAAATCGATAAAATGACATGATAAATTAGATTGCAATAAATTTGTGTAATGGCAAATCTATTATAACAATAGTAAGTTATTTAAGTTTCTGTTGAATTTGCAATTTTGTTTACAAATACTTAAAATATTTGAAATGAAATTATTCCGAGAATTGGTTTTGAAATACCGGATCTGTTGTACGAAATGTGTTGTCGAATAGCGATCTCATTATTGCGTAAAACTAAACAATTTCTGACATTCTATACATGCAATCGAAAAATTAGAATCAATAAACTAATTGAAAATTTTTACTTTAAACTTAAAACTACATCAAAAGAATTTTGTTTGAAAAGTACTTTATGCAATTTATTCGATGCACTTTAATATTGTTCGGCGTAGGCACAAAAAAGCATCATTGCACTTAATGATTGCACTGGCTGAAATTTCGACTTTTATTTACCTAAAATCGATCGTTCGCTTCATTAGCTTTTATTGTTTTTTCCATCGAATTCAAGGCTTTTTTGGCGAATATTTCTTTGTAACCGAAAATCGAATAAAAACTTTTTAAAACAAAATGCAATTATTTTAATAAATTCCAGAACCGACTCGTAATTCGCGATATTCTCGACTGAATTGAGCGCAGAATTCGTGTAAATTGAATTCGAAGCGAGTCTTTCGGAATGTCTATTCACTCTTTATGTCCAATCATTTCGATTAATGTTTTCTACGCTTTCGACGGCATCTCAACTCATATTACAGTTGTTTAGCATTTGATTGTCAAATAAAATGAAAATAAAAATTTGATTTGAATTGAAACATAAAATTCGCATAAAAACCAAAATTCTATACAATTTAATGATTGATGTCTTGATTCTCGTGTTTCACTAGATGTCAAACAACTGGCCTCAAGCGAGACGAGCGGCGACTACCCGACCGGGCCCTGGGTGTACGAGGAGTGCGGCATATGTCTCGAGACCGGGTGGCTGTACGAGCGCTACTGCTGCTCGTACTGCGCGTGCAATACATGCCTTCGCCAGTACTACTCGTCCCGAATCGAGTTCGGAATCGTGACCATCGAATGCATTAACCCGTTGTGCCGGAGCTTCGTGCACAGGGACGAGATCTCAGCCCGACTCGAGCCCCAGATGAAGGAAGTGTATCACCGGCTGCTGCTGAGCAGTAGCTCGCAGTCGGAGCTGACGAAGCCCTGTCCGCAATGCAATTCCTTCTATACATTGAGTGATGAAAAATCCAAACAAATTAAGTCAAAATCGAAGGACTCGACTATTTTTAGGTGACTTTTATGACAACAAATCTTGTTTTCATTGATTAATTGCAAATATTTGCAAATCTGTTGAAAGCGTTAGAAAATTATTTATTTAATTCAATCAAAAGTTAGTGTTTTTGAGGAAAACCTGATCTCAAAGTCTGAACTTTTTAGCAAATGTTTGGAATAATTGTATAAAACGGTTATTATTTCCTTTAAATATTTGATAAGTTTTTTGAAATTTTGTTGTTTTCTAACAAAACCATAAAATATTATGCCCTTTGTGCAAAATAATTATACTGTATAGTTTGCAAGTTTGACGCACATTACCTTTTATTTTTTTTGAGTTTTACAACTACATGCGATATTAAATTATCAATGTAAATTATTTATTATTTGTAATTAATTTATGCATTAGTAGCGTTAGACCTTGCTAGATTCTAAGACCTCCAGCAATACACATCAGTTTTGATAAATTTCTAAATTAACTTCTAAACCAACAAGGAAAATTTTGGCATTAATTTTCAATGCTACGAAGATAAAGTTAATCCAGATTAGTTTTAGGTTTAATAATTTATTATATGTATATATTTTTCCAAATTTTGAAACAAATTTTAAAATTAGTGAAATATTTTTGCTTTTTTATGATTCAATTTTACATTTTTTAGTGTATATTACAGCAGATGTTTAAGTTATTTGATATATTAAATATTTAGCAAAAACATGTAAAAATATGATGGAATTTGAAAATATTTACAAAATATTTAGTATAAATCGCTGGAAATTTGATTTTTTAAATCTCGCATTCATTTCGAGAAAATTATTGAATTGGAAAAAATATTTTCATATATTGAACGGAAAGAGAATGTCTAGAAATGGAATTTTAATTGAAAACACGATATTTCGAAGTTTTTAGCATAAATTCCATTTTAATATTTTGTTTTTTACGCGATTGCTATCTAATGCATAGAAAAAATGTTGAAAAATGTAATTTTCGATTATATAATAGAATATATTTTAATGAAAAAAGATTGAATGCATTGCAAAAATCTCATTATTGGCGAAACAAAAGGAAATATATTTATATTTATGATTAAAACTGACATTCAATTAGAGAACCCATTTATCTCTCAAATTCAATTTCATTTTTCAATTAAATTAATTACTTTATTCTGTTCTGCATTTGCCTGTAATAGAGTCCAGTGCACAGAATGTCAATTCTTCTGGTGCTTCAAATGTCACAGTCCTTGGCACACAGGTATGGCTTATGTCTAATAGACATTCATACTTCTCATATTTATTACATTTTTAATGAAATTTATTTAATATGTATGTTTATTACGACAAACATAAAAGCAAAACATTTTTAACGGTTTTTGTTTTCATTTTTGTTAATTAAGTAATAAAATGTAAAATTCATTTCAGATTTATTTATAACTCAATTTATGCAAAAATGTTTTGTTTGAATAAATTATTTCGAAATGTATTCGCATTTTAATTAAAATTTCAATATTTGTTTTGATACAGATCTAAGTTGTAAGCAATACCGAAAAGGCGACAAATTGCTGAAGACATGGGCCCGGGAGACGAATCAGGGCCAAGTGAATGCACAGAAATGCCCGAAATGTTCGGTAATGGCTTTGCACTGGCAATCAGTTAATTGCTTTCCATTCATATCGATTCTAAACGACGTTTTACTCATTGATTCAGATATTTATTCAGCGAACGAGTGGTTGCGATCACATGCACTGCACCCGATGTAAGACCGACTTCTGCTACAAATGCGGCGATCGGTTACGTCGACTCAAGTTCTTCGGCGACCACTACTCGAAGCTATCGGTCTTCGGCTGTAAATATCGCTACAAATCGGATAAACCGATTCAGCGAAAGCTGATTAGAGGCGCCGTCTTCGGCAGTAAAGTCATGTTAGTGCCGATCCTCGGCTCGCTGGCCATCTGTGCCGGCGCCGTCGTTCTGGTGCTCGGAGTGGCGGCTCTACCTCTTTATGCTGCCATCAAAATATATCGCAAATATAGGAATAAAAAGCATTTGAAAAGCATTCGAATGCGACAACAAGTCGTCTCCACTATTAGTGTCACTACTTTTGACTAAAGTTTTTGCAATTTTTATCTTTATTTCTAATTTATACGATTCTTAACTATTATTTATTTATTCATATTATTTGAGGATTTTTTTAATGATTTACTTTTGATTTAATCAAACGACAGATTAGTCTTCAAACGCTAGTCTTTTTTACACTTATTTTCTCTTCGAATGAATAAAAATTTCAATTTTAAAAATTAATTGTTTTTGAAATTAATTTTTTGTTTGCCTTGAATTGGATTTTATTGTCTTTTTAATCAATAAATTGATATTTTGAACGTTTTATTCGAATGATTGCGAGAATTATGAGTTCTAACCTTAACCTTAATTTCGATATTGGTTTATAAATCAATTATATTTGGTTTTATAACAATGTATTTTTCGATTCAATTGGCTGCACATGTTGGTTTTTATTTACACAGGCACTACACTGATATATTTTATTTTAACTTTTAAAATATTAGAACAATTTTTAGATTATTAAAAGTAACTAGTTTCTCATTAAATTATTAAAATACTAAAAGTTATATGCTGATTGAAAGTTTAAAAGATTCGCTCTACTGTACATGGTGAAATATAACAAATTTGTTGACCAATTCAGATATATCACATTTAATTTTTATATTATCAATTTATGCTTGTTAAAATTAAACATTTATAAGACAGCAAAAGACAATTATTTACTGCCTGTAGACAAATGAGAATTACTTCTAGCAATTAGTGGACAAATTAGAATTGCGTTGCAACATGAAAAATTACATTGTCTGCAACTTTTTAAAATGTATTATCTTGATAAGTTTTTAGCAATATTGAAAAATATAAATCTTTCTTGCATTTTTATTTTTAAAAATCTTCAAAATAAAATATCATTTTTGTATATTCACATTTGATTACGTACTAGACTAGTACAAACTTTAAAGTTTAAACTAGTCATGTAATCATATAAATAATATTATTTTTATCAAAATATCATATTTATAAAAGTAAGCAGTGTAATTTTTGATAATTTCCACGCCATTCTCAATTGCGTACTCAGTTCTCGGCCTAAGTTTTCTTTTGCCAATAAGTAATAAGTAATTGCCTTTTACTGTCGTATTTAAAGAATTATATGCAAAAGTTTAACAATAAAAGTTATTGGAATATACATGTTTATTTGAATTAATCTTAAAAATAGTCAACTTGTAGTAAGCATCGTATGAAGAATAAAAGAATTGTGAGTTTTTAATAAAAGATAGGACCATAGTAGTCGAACACATGGTTGAAATAATTGATCTCATTCAATTTCTTAATCAATAAGAATGCTACTTGCCAATAAAGTTTGAAGGTTTTATGATATACAGTAGTAATAGTGGACGAGGGGTGAGTGCGACGGGTGACGGGAGGAACGAGAGGGTGTATTGTCTCTAATTGGCCGACTTTTCTGTTGCCCAAACGACATAGAGTGAGCAAATAGTATAAAATGCTCCTTTTCACATTATCAAGCTTCAGTCCGTTCATCGGTTGTCTCTAAACGTCCGTTAAAACCATACTTGTGAATCTCAAAATGGCGTCTCGCGCAGTGTTTGTCGCGGCCGGTCCGGTCAACATCCGCATCGGCTACCATCACACCGATAGCCAGACCCAGACTGAAGCGACGCATTGCGACAAATGCACTCAAGCCGGCCCCGAAGTGCGGCACGCGGCCACCCAGGTAGACGCAGACCTCGCTTTGCCGCTCACTTCGGGAAGTCAAAGCAATCAAATGTCGGTCAGCCTAAGCCGCAAAGGTATGCAAACGGCCCGATATGCCACGCATTCGACCAAATGTTAACTATTATCTCCACTTTGTCGCAGTTGTCCAACGCATTACTCTGGAGCACTTACAGTCCGCACTCGACTCGATCAACGAGTCTGGCCCCGATAGCTCTCTCGGCCCTATTAATAGCGACAATTCGGCGCAACAATTGGTTTCTCTCAATGGCACTACACTTAAGAGGAAACGAGAAGAAGTCAAAGATTGCGACTCTAAACGCAAATTCCAACGCGTCGTCAACTTAGGTCTCTGTTTTTGCATTATATTGTGAAACCAGAGACCAGTTGATCGGCTAAAGTAATGGCACATGTACTGAACTGTTTTATTTAATAATTGTTTTTATTGTTTTAATTTAGTCTAATATTTTAATTGTTTGTACAGTATATGTGCTCTTTCGAGACAATAAACGGATGGAAAATAAACCGAGTGCTTTAAATTTATTTCAAATTATAACCATGTATTAAAATATATTAGAAATTATTTAATTTAAACAATTAACTTTAATTTATATCGTTTTATTTAATATATAAATATAACACATAAAAATCATACATCAAAATTTTACAATTTTAAGTATTTTTAGTTAATTAAGTTATTAGGAAATGCTTATATTTATATTTTTAAACTAAATTTTATGTAATTTTAACCAACTTCATTTTTAAAAAATTTTGACAGAAATATTTTAAACCATAATTATTGATTAAAAGTATTTTCATTCTGACTACCAGATGGACGAACAATATTGAATCTAAGACTGAATTTGTCCGAACACTTCCGCTAAGATTCTTGAGATAAGTTTTAACACGAATTGTATTGAAATAATGAGGTCTACAGTGCATACATGCGATCCAATTAATTAAGAGTTTACTCTAAATGCTATTAATCAGTGAATAACACAATCACTCCATAAAATGAACATGAAGGATAATGTACAGCGTAAATGTTTGAATCTATTTTCATTTACTTCAAGCTAACTTTTATTTGGTAATTGGTATTATAATAACAGAGAATAATAAATAACATTTGATTTATAGCATAAGTATAAACATTTTAATGCGTTTTAAACTATTTATTATTTCTAATATTAAATTTTATTAAAATTTAGTTTAAAACATAACTAAAATACATGTTTAACTATGAGAACATTTTTATTACTGTTTAACACACCTAAAATTAATAATAGCTAAACAAAAAATGTACCTTTTACTATTTTTAGTTGAGAAATTATCAAAGAGATTGGTACATTTAACACAAAGTTGGGTTTAAACTAATCTTACGTTTTATTTATAATCCAAAAGCATTTACGCCAATCAGAGTGCGCGGGAAGTTGTAAATTGTTAAATAGGAAAAAATAAACTTGATTAAATCTAAATCGGAAAGCGATAAATGCAGACAAAAGGCACTTCTGTTTGCTTTCGAATTTATGACTTCTGTTCTGCGATTCGATTCGGACAAAGAGAATGCTTAATAAAAAATCCAACTTGTTTAAAATTGCATTATTTATTCAAGCCAAAAGATTTATTTATTGATTCGAAACGAATAAATAACTTTTGCATAAATATTTGAGAAAATTTAACCTTTAGCGATTCATATTCTAAAAATATATCATGCGAATTATTTATTAGTCTTTTGCATAATTTTGAATAAAATATCATTGCAAAATTATTTTATTTGACTTTATACACCTACGATTTTATGTATTACAATAAATAAATAAATAAACTAGCTTAAATTTAAAAATGACAAATTATGGAATAAATATACATTTCCTATAAAATAAAATAATAAATTGTCTAAATATACTGTACCTTTTTTGTGATAAAAGATAAAATTATATTTTAATTCTTCTTTTTTTAGTTTTACAGTACACCAAGCATGGCAAAAGTATTCTGGTAAATTAATTTGTTTGTGCCGTGCACTAATATTTAGTAATTTTTTAAAATATTACATTTTTTTATTATAAAATATTAAAATTAAATTTAGTAAAACACAACATTTCCGTAAAGCATATGAATTTTTTAGTGAAAAATTTTTCAATCAATCAAAATATTAATTATTATCTCAAACAATAAATTTTTATTTTCTCGACATTTATTGATTGAAGTTTCATAAACGTCAGGAAATTGTGTGAAATAGCGCTCAAACTAATCGCTTTAAATCCTAATTAAAGCAATTATTTGCGCGACACTCAGGAATATCAAACCACTATTTTAGTTAAATTATCTCATTTATTATTTAAATCATTTTGCATTTTTATAATTTTATACTTTATACACATTATCAAGTATATACTACAAAATCTAATCGCTTTAATCTGAATTGGCCCTCAAGTAAAATATTTTCAAATTATAACTACTTTGTACTTTAAATTATATTGACAAATTCTTTAGTAATATGCCTAAATTATAGCTAGGGCTATACAGTATAATGTTAATATACTGTGTAAACTTCAATTACTAAAATTGCTGTTTGTATAATTTTTCAACACTTTAAGCTTTTTAATTAATCAATAAAGTACACTGTATAATTAATTTTTTGTAATAAAAAAAATTTAAGTTAATTCATCTACTAATAATTTTTGAGTTATAAGTAAAAAATCTAATTCTCGCCCCAAATCGGTTTACTATAAGGTTAATTTTATTATTTTATATTTGTTTAAACTTTTAATTTGAATTATAGTAATATTTAATCTTCTTATTTGTAAAGTTCTCAACTTTTAATAAAATCTTTGATAAACTCATTGTATAGTATATCAAATTTATTAATATTTATAAAAATTACAATGAGTTTATCAATTGTTTTATTAAAAGTTGAGAATTTTACAAATAAGAAGATTAGATATTACTATAATTCCAACTAAAAGTTTAATCAAATATAAATTAGTAAAAAATAAACTGTTAGTAGACTACTTTGGGGCGAGAATTAGATTTTTTAGTTATAAGCAACTAAATGTCATACAAGAGCATACAAGAGCAATATTGTATAAAAACAAACTAAAATGCAATATTTAATTATACTGTATTAAATAAAATAAATAAATAAGTGTTAATCTGCTGCAAAATTAAATTAAAATGTTTAATTATCTTATATTCTATAATAATACTTAATAAATAATTATATTTAAAAACTAAAACTAATATTTAGTTAATTTAAAATTATACAGCGTATATACCTTAAAGAAAAACATTTAGATTTGAAAATTATTTTTAATGTTATTCTTATAACATTGTACATTGTACATTGTATGGGAATACTTAAAGAAGCATAGCAAAACAGAAAAGAAACTAGCCATGTGTATCTATTGTTTAAAAAAGTTCTAGGCCTGTACTTGACAACAATACCCTGCTCTATTATCCTAAACAAGTTCTTTGTCTTTTTAATCGTTTATTCATTTGGTTTTATCGCTGATCCTTATTATACAATAAACTTTCGCTTTTGTTATTAAAAATACATTCAATAGACGTTTAAACTTATATTTTAAATATATTTTTAATATTTATTTTCAAATTACGTTTGAATTACAAATAAAAATTTTAATTTCCATCTGGTTTTGTATGAAGTCTTCTACAGAGTATTAATTTATTGCTAATTTTTTCCAATGTTTGGGTAATTTATAAACAGATTTAAGGCAAAAATAGCACATGATTACTTTTTGCTTAGACTGTTTAATAACTAGCAAGCAATAATGTGGATTACGCGGATAAGTCTAATATTCCTAATCAATACAATTGTGATCGCAAATGGATTTCTCGACGGATTGACGGGAGGTTTGGGAGGTTTGGGAACTTTGGACACAATAAGTGGTACGAATCCTAAACTCAAAAGCAAAATTGAGCGATAAGTTAAAAGAAGAGTGTTTAAATTAAAGGTTTAAAGAAAAAGTTGCCTGTTGGTCAGCTAAAGAAAGCCGTCGGCGCGAAACAGCTGAAGAAAACGCTAACTCCAGAAGTGGCTAAATCTCTGCCGTTAGAGGGGTTTGGCGTCAGTAGTGACGATCTCGACCTCGAATCCGGTGTCGGCTCTCAACTCTTGCAGAGCTCGGGACTACCTCTGGATCTGATCGGTGATGACGGCGACGATGAAGAAGAAGCCGTTGCGACCAAAAAGAAGAAAAAGCGCAAAAAGAGTGGTTGAGATGTGTTTCGATGCGTTTATGCGTTAACTCGAAAATCAATTATTTAATCGCAACTAACGATCAGTTATTTGAGTTTTAATATTATAGATGCTAAGTTAACTGTTATGTTTACACACTAACTATTCGTGCTATCATGTTTACTCATCTTGCTAGATTTTAGTGCTTTTTAATACATTGCGCTAATTAAAGTAAATAAGTCTCTATAGGAATATTCAAATTAATAAACAATTTAATCGAATTTGTCGTAAGGAGTGTCTGTATGTGTGCTCCGGATTCCACTGATTAAACGATTTGTAATAAATAGTTTGTTTTTACAATTTTCTTTCGTTTCTCGAGAGATATACAGTAATATCATGTTTAAAACAGTTGAAATATTACTCGAGCATCGATTAAGTAACATGGTGAGAACTTAATCTGAAACCAAGAATAAGTATAACAAAAGAATGATTTTTCAAAGCGTCGGAAAGAGATGTAAAAACTTTAAGTCGCGATAAAATAGAAAATTGAACGCAAAGTCGGGTTAAGTATTAAGTATAGCAAACGATTAGGAGTTTAAGCATTCTAAGTTTTGTCGAACTTATAAACATGATGAACACAAATCGGCGCTAATCTATTGATAGTTAAAAAGTCTGTTTAATATTTGCGTTAACGTCAAATAAATGAAAAAAGAAAAATAAACAGTTCATAAAAAGAAAGTTGAATGCTACAATACGGATTGAAATATACAGTAAAGAAACATATTTAAGCGAAAATGTTTATAAATAGTAAGAAACTTATTTATTAAGTATAAACAAAGTTATAATGTCTTGGCTAGAAAAAAGTGATTGCTACAATTTGAATATCAGGTGCTGTCGACTACTAGTGCAGTGGCGATGGAGTGGTCGTGTTCTTTGTTTTTCTTTAAAGGGAACAGCTGTGCCTCCGAACAGGAAATGCAGCGAAAGGTGGATTGCCTTTAAAAAACGATCCATTCATATGAGGCTAATATTGTGGAGAATATCGAGAAATATAGAACTCAGTGTCGCTTCAGAGACAGACCCAAATGTATGGCAATGTTGTGCGCAAACAATGAACGAGTATTTTGCGAGCCTTAGCGGAGCATTGGGTTGAGAGAGCGATAGGCGCACAGTTGGCGAGAGATAGGGAGAGAGACGGGAGAGTTGAAGGGAGAGAGAGAAAGAGAGCGACAGTTCTGATCGTTTCACACGACGTCTGGGTCTCTCTCTCACACACTCGCTGTCGACTGTCGACTCGAGCCATAGCCAGCCTTAGAGTGAAAGCAAACGCGAGTGCATTGCAAGTGCTATGCATTGACTCATTCATTCATTCGACTCATTGTTTTCGCCAATCAATCGCCGAATCTATTCATTTAATGACTCGCTTTTGATCGAAAGCACAAACGGATTGTGTGATTGCAATCACCGAAATCGCGACCATTGTTTCGATGGACGAAATGCGCGAATTGTCTCAATTTTAATCACCATTTCGTCGCCAAAATGCACTTTTGATCTGAATTTCTATTTATTTATTATTTTGTTTTTAGTGTCAATTGATTCATAAAAATGTGTTATTTTTTATTCGTTATTACGTTTATTGTCACAAACGTCGGACTTTCATATCAAGGTTTGTCTCATTTAACGCCCAATTAATTCAATTAGTTACTGAATTAAATAATGGCTTTATTTAGTCATGTTTGTTATGAAACGAAACAAATGCTATTTTATTTATAGAGACTATAAATAATTTAATGCTATTATAAGAAATGTTTAAATTTATTTATAAATATTTTGTGTTTATGTTTAAAATAACTATAATTGAAGTCTTAATGCAAATTGCATTGAATGCCTAATCGTATTGTACGAACGCATAGGAAATGCCCCGAAATTAAAGCCCTTCGCGTTCGAGCGGAACGTGGCTTCGGGCCAATCGGTTCGGGTGTTCTGCCGTCTGCTCGAAGGCAGTCCACCCGTAGTGTTCCGGTGGCTGAAGGACGGGCATCAGCTGAAGCCGATCGCGTCGGAGTCGGTGGGAGTGGCCATCGAGTCTCACGAAGATTACTCATCACTCGTTATCGATCGGCTGTCGGCCATCAGTTCTGGTGTCTATACGTGTCTCGTGTCCAACATCTACGGCTCCGACACCTACAGCGATGTACTCATCATTGAAAGTATGACTAAATCGACAACTATTTCGCGATTTTTTGTTTTGTTTCAATGCTTTCTAAATGTTTTGCTTAATTAAGTCGAGAAACGAGTTATTGCATAGAATTTCTCATTCATTCTCTTCATTAGAATTGATGTCAAGTTTATATAAATAGAAAAATTTGTTTCGAAAATACAAATTACGTATTGCTAGCCATTAGGGCGCAGGCATCGGGGGTTGGGAGCTCTCCGTTGACTACCAGACCGCTCGTCTAGGGAAGGGTCGGGCAGACAGAGGTTCGACGCGAGCGTACATTCTGTCCTTCCCTTCCCTACCCGTACTGTGCGGTTGTGTAGAAGCGCTTCGAACAGAATATTTCAATAAATCATTGCTTTCGAGCAAAAGTAGGCCTTTATTCGCATTAATCAAAAATATGATTATAATAGTTATAATAGTTATTAAATGAATAGTTTTTAAATTGATTTAAGCGAAACGTCTCTCTCGAACGTACAGTTCTCTCACGAAAAGGCTTACGAAAGCGCTTTCTACCCAAAAATCCAATTTATTTTCGGTTAGAAATGTTGAAAATTACTATATTTAGTGCACTTTCGTTGAAATCGCTTTATCTGATTAGAACTTTTCACTGCATTTATACAAAAAGTTTTTTCGGATAAATCATTTCGTTTCGGAATTTCTATTTTATGTCAGAATTTTACAATAGTTTGAAATTTCTTATCAATTAATATCGAAATATAGAATTATTTAGCAATTGATTGACAATTTTGTTTGAATTGGACGTCCAGTGCCGCCATACCTGCGCTCCGCCGTCTTGATCCCGATTCTGGTGGCTATCGTCATAATAGTGATCGCCTGTTCGGCCGCTTATGTCTACATTAAGATAGAGGAGCGAAACGCTCAGCTCATCAAAGCCGGAATGCTTTCTGTCAGCCCTTCGAAAAACTTTCAATACATCGACACTTCGGCGACTCCGCAGATGAGCGCCCGAACGAGTGTCGTCTCAGAGGAGGGATCGTTGGCTTTTCGGTACAGCGACTCGTCCGACAAGACGAAGCCGTTGCTCTGCCCGGGGATGGCCCGACCCGGACAGCCGGCGGTGCTGTGGGCGCACGAGACGATCGCCGAAGAGAGCGACGAAGCGCCTTACGCCACACTTCCCTTTCAGAAGCAGCAAATGAGTAGTTTTAAATACCCGGCCTCTGGGGACCCGCCGCCACTACCACCGCCTCTCCCGCCCGACAATCGCAACTACATCTACGACGAGAAGGGTCTGCTGTGTCACACACCGCCGCACACGTCGGCCGCTAATGTGTTTTGCAAAGTAGACGTTCATCACAACGAAAACAGTGACTATTACGACGACTTCTCTCCCAAACCACAACACGTTTGACTCAATTTTTGCAAATCTTTTATATTTCAACCATTTTTTGAACAATTTATTCGCATATTTATCGACCGAATTGGCGGTCGATTCGACATAACATAACATAATTTCGACATTCAGTGATAATTGTAAACATTTTTCAAATTCCATACATCGGCTCACAGGACAGGAAGAGAGTGGGGTTTGTGAGGAGAGGGCCG
Source organism: Metabelba pulverosa (assembly GCA_034697605.1). Taxonomy (NCBI): domain Eukaryota; kingdom Metazoa; phylum Arthropoda; class Arachnida; order Sarcoptiformes; family Damaeidae; genus Metabelba; species Metabelba pulverosa. Next base: position 26,646 of record JAQIXC010000160.1, read on the forward strand.
ACCGACGAACTCATACTTGCATTTGTAAAACTCATACCGGGTAATATTTTACCTTTAAATTAGTCGTTTATTCCATATATTATACAAGTCTTTAGAAATTTTTGTAAATTATTCGCAAATATTAACCAAAGATTATGTTTGCCATTCAGTCCCGACTCAAGTCTAACAAAAACCTTATATTTTATCAAACCTTATGATCACTTCTAATGAGATTATAATGTCTTTATTTTTGAATGTAATCCCAAACCGCATAATAGGTTTGCGTCCGAAATAGCAAAACCCCTTACAATCGAAAAGTTAGGTCACAGTCAAGCCTTTGGCGTCGCCTGTCTGGGCGTCTCTCTAATAGCGAACTCCACAACTAAACAAATTGTAAAACGAATGAATCGTTTGCATCGGCAGTTCGTGACACTTCACTACACATTAGTTTCAATCGAATCGCTTTAAAATACATTTTTAGAAATCACCATAACTTTGCATAAAATATTATAATGAATACTAAATAAAGAACTGTTTTTGTGTTGGGCGTCGAAAACGACGCGACAAAAACGGATAACTCATTTGTTTCGCTGCCGTCGATGCCCTCTAACAACCCGTCAACTCTCTGTGAATATTGTATTTTTACCAAAATATATATAAATATATATATACTGTATATTATATGAAGAATATGACGACAAACAATATTTTCAAATTTTTATTTAGAAATTTATTTACAACTTTTTAGTGTATTTATTGTATTTGTAATGTATTTGAATGTTATTTATATTTTAATTTTTTTTTTCGTCGCTTTTTATAGGAGTATACACTCTATTTGTTATGAAATGAATTGTGTTTTTCTGTCATTTAATTTATTTCTAATTATTACTCCAAAATATGTTTACATTTTATTGAGTAAATGTAACAATTTTTAGACTGAAATTATATCGAATTAAAAGATAAAAATTCAATACTAATTCAAAAACTACTTTTTCGCCACAAAACTCAAAGTTTGTATAAATTTATGAAAACTTCAATCAAATTATCAAAAGTTTGTCTAAAAAATGGATTGAATTGAATGCGAAACCCAATCAATCAATGGCTTGAGTGTCAGTCTTGCGTTCGGCAGTCCTCGTCGGCGACCAAATGATGCCGAGAAGAGTGGCGTCGGCCTCGAGAAGAGTCATGTCTTTCGTCGAACCCATGAACCGGTCGGACAGTTCGAGATCATTGATTCGGAGCTTCACTTTCGCGCCTCTCGTATACTCACTGTTCGGAACAAATCATTGAATTAATGGTCGAAACAAAGAACTAAACCCCGAATCGAAAGACACAAACCTTTCGTTATGTTTGGGTCGTTTGCAAACGGCGTTGAATTTGGCGCCGAAGTCGATGTAGAGGTCGTCGGCGACCACGTCCTCGATCCGTCCGACCACTATCTTGCCGACCGGGTCTCCCATCTGAATGAACGGCGAATGGCGGAGAAGCGTCGGAAACGGTTCGGAGCGCCCGCTGTCCGACGAGTCGGGTCTCGGCTCTCGTCGGAGTCGCTCGAACTTATCGAACGCTTTGGCAAACGATTGGGTCTTTGACTCATCGATCGGCTCTTCGGCACTCATTTCCGACAATATCTGTTCGGTTATCGACTCATTTGATTTGTTATCCGAACTCAACGGCCGCACAAGTAGTCGATTCGCGCATTTCGGCCGAAAAGTGTTGATTAGATTTAGACTTCGATACAAAGCAATCGATTTAATCATATTTTGAATATATTTCTAATTAATTGATGAAAAATGTGTTTTCACTCGAAATTTGTTTACAATTTTGCTTTCTTTACAAAACAGATGGTTTCGAATGGTTAGACATAAATACGTATCCAATTGCATAACACAAAACAATTAAAATTGAACTGTTTAAATTAACCAAACCACTAAATTAGTAGCAATTACTTAATTTAAGAGATTAATTACGCTTTTAAATTACATTAAATTAAATTTGAGTATAAATTAACGAATTTAGTTGCGATTAAAAATGAGGACAACTATAGACGTAATTGTTGTGCAGAAGTGATGTAACGGTGAAAGTGATGTCAGTTTTGTAGAGAAATATATTCACACTTTTCTTGTGATTTAATTGTAATTAAAATCTAAATCCGATTTCCAATCAATTGAGAGCTTAAGCCAAATATGTCTTCGGATGGTCAGCAGCCGGAAGACAACGGCGCGCGACGGCGCCGGACGGGAGTGATCGGCAACAACGCGAACATCGGTTCTGATGGCGTTGTGGGCAACGGCGTGTCGTCGGGCGCCGAGGCGTCCGCCGCCGACCCGTCGCTGCCGTACAAGACGTGCAGCGAATACGTGCAGCACTTGAACGTCTGGATACTGCAGACTATGCACTACAACTGGTTTGCCGTCAATTACCCGATTCTCATGGCCTCCGCATCGCTGCAGATGACGCAACCGAATGGCTTTCAAACCATTAACGGCTTTAATCGAAATCAAAATCTACCCAATACTGGCAATACGGCGCCGGCGGGTCAGTCGCTTATGTCTCTCTATTCATATAGTGTCTAAATGCCTGTCCTTTTCCATCTCTGCCCTAAACACCCGAACATTTGTCTTAAATTGCGATTTCATTTGAGTAAATTTAATCAAGTTATTTATTTTATTAAGTGTAGGATTTAGCTAATTTACGATTTTTAACCTTGCTGGAATTAGCATATGTGTGCGCGGTCTAGTACATTTTTGTAGAATGGTAAATTGTTGAGTGAATCGTGTATCAAAGAGGAACAGAAGGGAAAGTACGCTTTTTGCACAAAAGTTCCACTGACTTAGAAAAGGCGATATTTTGTTGCAATGTTTTACACCTTTCAGATGGCATTAGTTTTGCCGTCGATTTCATGTTTGACATAATATCTGGTTTTGGATTTGACGCGAATTCACTGTTTGTGTCGAAAAAATTCTTTGATTCGCGAATTTAATTGCATTAATGTATTGCTCAGATTCGCAATCTCTGACAACCAAATTAATTGATGAAATTTTATTACATGATAGAAAGTTTGGAGATTTGCGACTTGTTTTCGCCGATACATTCGATAGGGTTTTAAGTGATTAGAAATCAAAAGAAGAGAGAAATGTATTTTTCAAACGTCTAAATCACTATTTGATGATATCATCTATGGATGCTATAGCTGAGAAAAATCACTTTAAATGCAAATTTGATTCGCGAATGAATTTTTTATTCCAATCGATCTCTTCTAGAGTTCGCGCAACACTAGAAAAAGCATTTCTTTTCTATATTCGCCTCAAAAGATAAACTTTTTTAAGCCTATGTCGCGACTCGAGACAAGTTTTCAAATCAAATTTGAGTTCATTTAATGCCCGAAGTATTTAGTATTTAACTTATAAACTGATGAAAAGAATGAGAAAGATAGGAAAAAATAAGAGAAACTTAATTTTTAATTTTTGTCCAGATCGATTTGATCCTACTCTTCGTTTGTTCGCTAAAGTTTGCGTTCGTATAGAATGCGAAATAAAAAGCCGAAAAAGTTTTAATTCAATTTTGTTGTTAAGCTTACAATCACTCCTTTTTGTCCAAAATGACACAAACGCTAAGTTCTGTTTCTCTTCTTTCTCTTTTGTAGCATGTTCGAAATATAATTACACGAATCGAGTTTAAAATTTTAACCAATCTAAAAGTATTTTTGTTTTTTTTCGCTGCACTTGTATTTAATTTCGAAATAATAGCTTGCTCAATTTGATTTGTCGGAGAATAGGGAACCCGAAACTCTGCCCCGGAGTGTATGTTTGACGCAAACTTTACCTGTAATTCTGTTTCGAACCCGTAGTGGTAGTGCTGATGCTGTAGTACTGGTGCAGTAGTAGCGGTAGTTTGAGAGGAAAAAAGTCTTAATTTTATTTGCCTTTAATTTGATTTTATGAAAACGTAAGCATTAAATCAAATTATGTTAAGCTTTGATCGAATCCATTGCCAGAAGTTTTTCGATTGACTATAGCTTTGGCGCTGTTTGTGCCGCGCATTCCGTCGGCGTATTTGCCGTACATCTCGTTCAGACGTCTTCTCTACAGTTAAACAATTTTCTATTCATTTCATTTGGGAGAAAGACAAACAAGTAATCCGAATGTTTGTTCGATTTGTTTTTCCAAAAATAGACCAAAACTTTGCAAATAATATATATATAAAAAAGTAATAAATTGATAACAAAAAGAGAAGGCGAACACGAAATTGCCTGAAAGGCATACAATTATTTAGAAAACACTACGCATTCGGAGCATTGAGTCGTAACCGGAATTGTGTGAAAAATACATATATTTTAAATATTAATTCTGTTTTTTTCTCTTTTCAATTTTTGTACACAATTTCTGTAAACAATTTTTTCGCGACAAAAAAGTAATTGAATTTTCGAAGCGATTGTCGAACTGTATGTTTGTTTAGTCGGATTGGGTGTATAGTCGGGTGCAGAAAGGGAATAGTGCCGGCGCTTGCTATTCGCGGCGCACAGACATCTTCGATGGTTGTAATGCTGTAATAGTTTGATATAATTTGGTTTCGAAACAGTGTTTCTCTTTTTATTTTCGGACTAAAAAACAGTGTTTTAGCGTTAGTTATGCAGTGGAAGCGAACGGATACGTGGATTCACTGTTTATACAATTAGTTCTACTCTTTCGAGTGTTTGTATTGTTTACTCTTCGATCCAATTATCTGTTTAGTCGAATAACGTGAGAGCAATGATGTAAAAGAATTTAGGCATTCGTTCGCTTCGCTAAGTTGTGGCAAAATTGCCTAAATCTCGAATAAAGTTCACATCAAATAAGCTATTATATTAGGGCCTCTACTCTATGCATACACTCCCGTTCCTCTCAAACACCTTCCGCTCCCTCTCTCGCTGTCGGCTCTGCTATACAGTGGACGTCATTAACAGGCAATAGATCGGCGATTGTCTCGAAAATAGTGACACAAAATAAACTAATATAATGTTCACTCGTTTTGAGCATTTCGTTTGATTTGCTCAACAGTCCATTCATTCAAACGCTTTCTCACTCTCACTAACTCTCTCTTAGAGCGCAATATTCCGAGAGTTAGTCGAAAAAATGATGAGAGAAAAGACAATTTAAGAGTTGGTTCCCATTTCGCCCTTTAGATAGTTTGTCGTCGAAGTTGAAGAGTAATGTCATTCCAGAAGAGATTCAAATAATTTGATCGCTTTTCAAGCGGCGGTGTCTGAGCGGCGCGTTTTCATGCGATTAAATAAGAATGTTATGAACGATATGACGATATGAGCGCAAAATTACTAAAACCTCTTCTCAACGCTCACAACCTATTCTTCGCACTTCTCTATTGCTTTTTCATTTTCTCCACTCATTCTCTCGTCTTCGCAGCCTTTTTCTGCATTTAGTTTCGAAAAACTATTTTTATAATATATTTTAATAAAAGAGATTTACGAATAGCAAAATAAAGAGAAGAAAACAATTTTTCTTTTAATAAATTAAATTCTCTGAATAAGTCTATAAAAAAGAGATGAGATTTTCTGTTCGTGTTTTTTAATACCCGAATAAATCAATCATTTATTTGCATCCATTCATCGCCGATCTCTCCCATCCCTCTCCGTTCGCACCGATAGGACGCGTCTATGCGATACCACGTCTCTGGAAGCGAATCGCCGCCGAAGTAATTGATTTCTGTTTCCTTCTCATTCTCAAACTGATGGTAACATACGTTGCCGTCGATTACCTCCAACTCATGTATGTATTGCCGGAACACGAGATTTGCCATTCATTCCAATAATCATAACTAACGCTTCGAATCAAATATTTATTTCGTATCCAAAGTATTAACTCAATTACATGCGTTGGCTATACATGACTGCGCGCATAGTTTGATCAGATTTTCTTCGAGCTTGTTATTCTTTTATCTTGCTTCTTTTAAGTACATTTTTATATTTTTTGATAGCTTTGGATACATTTCAGCAGATTTTGAGAAGTGTATTATATTTTGAAAAATGCATTTTAATATTGATTCGAAACGCAGTGATTGATTGCATTTCATTGAATAAATGAATTGATTTTATCCTATTGTTCGGGCGGCGTGTGTGCCGTGCGATGGCTGTGTGCTGGTTGGGTGATGGCTGGGTGTGTGGTGGTTGTGTGGGGAATGGCAGAGACCTGGACAAGTTCGATCTGAGTTTGCTGGAGAGCGACTTCGATGCGCTGCAAATCGCGTACGAACTGACATCTGAGATAATAATCATCGAAATGATCCACCGGTTCATTGTGTGCGCATATGAAGCAAGTATTCCATTACCGCTCCATTGCCTTCGCATGCCTTCCAATGCCTTCCAATGCCTAATCAAAAGCGAATGTCTTTTTCTCGCCAATCGATTCTCAAGTATTATAACATTTAGTAATCAATTCTTATTCCGATTTCTCCTTTCGATTCACTCGCTCTCACTCTCACCGAACGACTGGTTTTGTGTTTCACGACTGACAGACAATATGTTTATATTCGGGCCAAATGAATAGGGCCGGCGGCTCGACACCCGGTAAAGCAATTTTCGGCATTTCAGTCGTTTCCTGTGATACGATCGAGGACTTGGGCGACGGTCTGGTCCGCGTCATTCCGGCCAACAATATCGGAATTCTTCGGTACATTACCTCTCGATCCGAACCATTCATTATCTCGATTTCATTGCCTCTCATATAAAGTCCATTACTTTTAATCATATTTTTCGCCCGACTTTACAGATCATTACTGCGCGCTCTTATCAAAAACCTGTCGGCAGTCTTCCTAATCCCGGCCTCACTCACAGTCTTCCTCTCCCCGCACAAGAGGGCCGCGTATGACGTCGTCTGCAAATGCGTTGTCGTTCAAGAGATCCACAATCGAGTCTAGAGTTCGCAGATTCTGATTGTCGCCACTAATGATGTCGACGCGTATGAGACGGGTTCGAAAAGTTTGCCCTCTTTTCTATGTTTTGTACAGTGCAGTTTAGTCCAAATACTGGTTTCATTGATAAACCGCTCACTTTTCCCCCATTTTCTACAAACTATTTGCGAATTAGATAACCGAAGGTCTCATTCATGTGATTTAGGCTTTAATTGCGACGACGAATGTGTGAACTAAACGATATGCCGGCGCCGGCATTGCTAAGGCAGAGGTAGGAATGAGATTCAATGAAAACTATCCAAAAATATCTCAACGAATTTGCAATGCATAAAATACTATTAAATTTATCACTCGATTTGACGAATTAACATATGTATAGATTAGGCGAAATACGTCTTTGAATACTTGAAAGTAACCCGAAAATTACCATGAATAAATAATATATTTTAGCGTTATAAGATGATTGAGAAAGTAGATAAATTCATTTTTACTTAAAATCTACAAAGCTAGTTTATATGTAACTACAAAATCGATGCAAAAATTTTACATTTTATAACTTTGTAAAAATGTTTGGAATTAGATTAGTCTACCGTTATAATAGTGTTTGAAGCTCTATATTTGAGCATTGTAGTGTCCAGCTATGTTTTAGTCCTGGCACATCCGGTTCCGGCGGCTCTATTCGTGTTCGCATTCATTGTTTTACGAACAGTGTATTCCAGTTTCACATCACATGAATCAAACAATTCGATTATCGATCGCTTTAATGCGTTTCAATAAAAGCTTAAAAATCTTTTAGTCGTTTAATGAATAAATTAAATTAATAACACTGTACATTATGGCAAACTTTCCCCCATCAGAGCGCCATTCCAGACGGCTCTCCCTTTCCCGTTTCTCTCCCGTTCCTTCCCTCTCTCCGACTCGTCTCTATCACTCCTCCCCCACTCCCTCTCTATCTTTCCTATTCTTGAATTTTTGTTATTTAATGTTAAATATTCTTCTAAAGAGACTCTTATATAATAATACGATATGTTTTGTACATATATTATAAAAACTATGACTTTATCTCAATATTTGTGTTGAGTTCTGCACAGAATATAAGATATATCTAAGTAATGACTTTATCGTATGTTCTACTCAAACCTCAAGTAAAAAGTGAATAAAATATTTTTGTTTTGTTGTAAAAACATTAAGAGCGCCGAGAAATTGAAAATTCTTTTCACCAAAAGAGTTGACGAGTTTTCTCATTTAATTTTAGTACAAAAAACACCGAAAAAAAGAGAAGTAAATCTCAGAACAAAATTCGTTTTTCATTCTCTGATTTTTATTTCTGACAAAACTGTTACTTATTTTTTATTCTGAAAAATTCGGGAAAGAAAAAGCTATTCTTGTTATTATTATACGAAAAACTAATGCCTTTTAAAGCCATATATTTTGATTATCACGAGTCGAAACATACGTTTTCGCCGACTATTGTATGCGTTTTTGTTCGTATGTCTCGTTCGCCGGCATTACTCTTATTCTCTTATTTTTGGCCAATTTTTCTGAATATTTGTGTCGAATGGGTATCAGATCAGCAATAAATGCGAGACATTTGTGTCGTTTTCTCTGTTTTCGACTCATTTCGGCGCAAGAAATACATTCTCCGGAAAATGTTTTACATTAAGACGAAAACAAAACGAAAACTGATTTAAAGTAAAAAACGAGTGGACATTATGGACAGTCGTATTGGTTTGGCGAACGCCAGTTAGCCCTTCTGCGCCTTCACCAAATCGCCCGTTCCTTTGGGTCCGTACTTTTATATGAGTTGTTAGAAAAATTGGAAAAACTTGTGCGAAATCGCAAACTAGAATTTGTTGACCGAAGCAAGTGTTCGGGTGTTTCGACTCTTTTTGCGCCAATCACTCGATGTCTGCGAATATAATGCATTAGAAACACGACTTCGACTGCACGACTCAATTGCGAGACTAAAGCGAAAGTTTAAATGAGAAAAACGAGACAAACATTAGATTTTTTTCTTCGTTTACATTCATTTCTGTTGTTGTTGTGTACGTATATGTGCGCTAACGCTAACTCCCATTCATTCGGCGCTCGTTGGCTGTGCGGAAGGCAGTGCCAGATCCAGAGTCGACAGAATATTCTGTGCTATTAAATGAGACTTTTTTGTCGATCGATTTTTTTCGTACTTACTTCCACTCTCTTTCTCATTCTTTCGCACAAAAAACTTATTCAAATTCATTAATTTTAATGAAAGAGCAGAAAAAATTCACTCATTTTTTTCAGAAATTTATGTATTTTTCGGTATTTTAATTATTTACAATACATATAACGCAATATTAATATAAAACAACTATAATATACGCCTAATCAGTATTGCCGAAAGCGAATACACATTTTGCGTTTCGGAGTTCATATACACAAAAAAGTATATATTTTTATATAATTTTATATATCATATAATAAGTCTAACAAATATTAATGCCGGAGCTGTATGTGTATATGTAAGTGTATTATGTATATATATGTGTGTGTGTGTATGTATGTATGTGTGTGTGTGTGTGTGTGTGTGTGTGTGTGTGTGTGTGTGTCGGGTGCCTGGGTAGGCTGGTTGGGTTAGTTTATTGTTGTAAAAAAGAACAGTTAATTGTTATGTTTTATGTAACGAATCTCCGTTTGTATTCTTCTGACAGATCTCCGCAAACGTAAACATATTATCGTTTGTTAGGGACTGTTAGGGACTCCGAGAGGCCGAGAGTCTCAGTTCGTCTCTCGTAATGAAAGTGCAAAAAAACACTACAAAAAACTCATAACATTTGCAAAACATGTTATTTACACATGAAGTCGATTTTTCATTATACAGTGTATTTGTTGAGACAAAATTATATTATCGCGAAATGCAATTACGAGAGCGGCTCAGAACTTGGTGTTGCCGGGCCCGGCAGACACAGCTACCGTTCCGCTGTAATCCATCCTCGAGGGCAGTTGTCTGAGTGTGTTGTGGCCATAGCGTGAAGAGCCGTAAACGCCGGCGTAATTGGAGTTGTTTTGGTGGAAGTTATTGGACGGCAGGTTCACGTGATGTGGTGTTCCGCCACCGCTTCCGTAGACACCGACGCCGTCCGCAGCCGCCGGTGTCGGAGTGTAGGCGTTGATTGTGGCCATCGTTCGGTAGGTGTCGTAATGCCCGCCTCCGTTGCCGGTGTGTACGCTAACAGTGCTCTGTTGGGTGTGATTAGAGCGATGACCGCTACTACTGCCCGATGAGGTGCCCGATGTCGAGCTGTAAGCGACGGCCGCTTTGTTGCTAATCTTGATCTCCGGGTCTTCGTAGTCGTCGTCGATATTTGATTCTAATATTGTATAGAAATTGAGGCAAAAAACGGTTGAAATACATGAAAATCGGAGAAAAAAGTGAAGAAAAACCATAAATCAAATCGATTGAAGCGTTTGCCTTCGTTTGCCTTCGATTGCATTAATGCACTGCCGATGCTGTGCCGCTCAGCCATCGGGTGTTTAGGCGAAACTCCGGGGAAAACAGTTTTAAGGGTTAGAAAAGTTAACGTATTTTTTATCACAAACTTTTGAGTCGAAAGAACTTGTTTTCTGACATTAAGTTATTCGGAAGCGAATATCGATGGGAGGCATCGAAAAGGCATCGAAAAAGGCATTGAATAGTTTTCTTGTGCTATACATTCGGCCAATTATTTAGCCAAGAAAAAATTTGCCAGTGTTTCCTCTGGCAATATGCCGGCGCAACATATGGCGATTGGCGGTACAGAACAAATCAAAAAATAAATTTTTTCGCTATACTCTGTTTGGCCGCATATCCCGAAATCAAATAACACATTGAATTCCGATTGACTTTCCCTTCCCTGCAATACATGCGAGCGATTCCGCGATATATATATTGTATATATCGTATATATATTTGTGATAATGTTTTGCAATCTATATCTGAGAATATAAACGAGAAATGCAGTCAAACGTAGTTTAACTGTTTTCGGGGGGAAAGCACTGGAAAGGAATGGAATCGAAATATATTCCATATATTCGGTATAAAAGTTATGAGAATAACAACGAAGAGCAGAGGGAATGAGAAATGGAAACCGAAGCTAAGAATCCGAATATTCAATACTATATTAACGTCAGGCGAAAGAGTATGTGTGTGTGTGTGGAGTGAATGTATCGAATCGTCGGCATTCGAGGTAAGAGTCGGTTCGGATTCGTTTCGATTCGAATACCTAATCAGTTGAGCAAAAAAAGGGGAAATAAGACTACAATTGAAATAAATTGAATCAATTTCTTGAACCGTATTTTTGCCGATTCGTAGCGAAAACTGTTTGGAAAACGGAGTGAAAACCAGAAGGCATTCGATGCGAGCGAACGCTTCAATCGTCGACTGTACGGCTTCACTGCAGTACTGCAGCTACACTCGAGAGAGTAAAGTGCGGGCACTGGAGGTATGTGCGCAACCCTCGTATACAAGCTTGTTATCTATTATAAATTGAAGCCAAGTCTCTAATACAGCGATATTGCCTCCGAATAAATCCCTTTACTCTCGAGTTTTTCAATTTTCTCATATATTGTATATATATTTCAGTCATTTATTTGCGTCGACAGCATAGGCGGCGAACGGCGTCGACAGCGAGTGTAGGCAGTGGTGGGGGTTTGGTAGGCAGTGGTGGGGGCAGTGGTAGGCAGTGCTGGAAGGGCTCACCTCTTTCGAGTTCGTCGAAAGCGTTGCGTATCGTCTTCCCGGCCTTCTTGGTGTCGAATATAAACTCGTAGATAAGTCCGGCCAACAAACCGCCGCTGATTGGGCCCAACCAATAAACCTGTCAATCAATTCAAACGAATGAGTCTAACGGTCTCTCTGTCGGCGCTGCCGAATGTCAAGTCTGTTCGGCTCTAATGCAGACTTAATATTGAAAAATCAGAGGCGAAGACAATGAGTCGAAAGCCATGGCTTACGAGACAAGCGAACTGAACGCTGCGTTCACTGTATGTGCTCTTCGAACAAAGCAATCACTTTCAGGTCTGATATTGCCAACCCATTTAGCGCCGACACAACACACAGCACACATACACAGCACAGGCAGACAAACACAGACACACACATAGAGCGCGCATTGCATCGAACTAACTGTTCAACTCTTTTCTATCCCTCGTCTCTCGTTCGCCATTCTCTTCGAATGTATTCTTAAAGGCTTTCCGACTGAGTCTCAGCTCACACTCGACTCAACTCTCAGCTCACGTCGACTGCTGTACAACAACTCGATCTCTATTTAGTGTTTGGAAAAAGTTTGTCACTCTCTTGACGATTGATTCTACAAAATAGCTTCTCAACCAAAATACGTATAAACATGAGAAGCATTCGCCCTAATTTCGCACCACATCCCTCTCCACTACATCCCTCTCTCCACTACATCCCTCTCTCCACTACATCTCTACTCCTCCAGTATATGAGGCAATGCGGGGGCACTGCGTGTGTGCGGCTCTGGTAGCTCGAGAGGCAGCCAAACAATAGAAGAGATGAAACATTGAAACTATTGGGGATTCGCTTATCAAACCAAAAGTAGAAGAGAAAAAGTGGTGAAGAGAAGGAATAAACAAAAGGATAGACAAAATCTTCCGACAAAACAATGTTTCTCTCATTCTATTCGTCGCCCAAACCGTCGGCTCTAGTATTCGATTTCAATATACGATAACTGTTTTGAGTGAATATGAAATTCTCGCCAAAACCGAATGCAAAGGCAAAGGGGATAAACATTTTCGCAAACATTCTCTTCGATTCTGTTCGCATGTATTCTGTACGTCAATACTATTACACTGCTCTTCTATTTCTCGTTTTAAGGTTTTTTGATAAAAAACATCTTTTACTGTCTGAGGCAAACATCGAAATTGAGTTGTAGTCGGAGCTGATGTGCCGACAAAATCAATACATTAGGCAAAACGATATTTCGCCTCAAATACGCTCTTAAAGTCGTATTTCGGCGCCATTACTGTCGACTGATATCTCAATTCGCGCCCAACGATAATCAATGCCCTCTTCATGATAAACAGTCGGCCAGAAGTCGATTTTGCATTTTATACAAGGTACAAAGCTGAATAGACAAATTGATTTTTCAATAATATTGCCAGATTTTGCCTAAACCCTCTGTATTACTTGAAATTAGTTGCTATATATTAATATATAGAATTAATATTAATGGTAAACTTAAATGAGAAAATAGCATGTTACATGAAGATATTGAGGAAGTTAATCCGAACGTTATTTAAAAATTTATAATTTATCAAAAAATGTTCTTATTAGCTTTTTGTAAGAATATGCCGAAATTAAAAAATAAGACATATTTATAATTTTATTTTTAGTTCTACAATGCAAAAGTATTTTTTAATTTAAACAGTAATTTTTCGGTGATTTTTCACTATTTTGACAGATTTATTGATTTTCACTTAAAAAAATTCGTCTTTAAATTTATATTTCGGCTGAATTTAATCAAGTTATTTTGACATGGTTAATACTCTTTATCCAGTCTCTCCCTCCTCTACCCATTCCCTCCCTCCCTCTCCTTATTTGGATATAAAGTTTAGATACTTAGCAATGTATAAATATGTAGTTTTTATTATGTTTAAAATGTTGGTTAAACGGCGTCTTCCGAAGCGAATCTCTGGCTTTGACTTCCGATAAAATTCTCGAACTTTTTATATCTGTTTTTCGGGAAATTAGACGAATAAACATCGATTACACAGTATATACGGGGAATGGGCTCTAAATCTAGACGATAGACACATTTCGCTTGAAAGTGATGTTTGATGAAGCGGTTCATAAACCAAATTGATAAATCTAGGCATAACTTTATGCAGGCTCATCTGTTAGAAATTGACATGCTGGCCGAGAATATACTGTGTAACAATGGCGCCGACGCTTGTGACGGCTTACTTCGGTTTGAAATTCTTGCATTATACTGTGTATTTGCATTAAACTTTAAATAGAAACAAAAACAAAACAAAAAGCGAAAAAAATTTTAAATTAAATTCAAAATTTTAATGTAAATATTTCTTTAAATTAATCTTTGCTAAAATCTTATGTTTGCATAGAATAGTTTCTAAAAAAGTAACAAGTAAGAAATACACAAGAATATTTAATGGAAAAAAGTGGAAATTAATTCTGGAGTTAGAAAGAAAGCTAGAATTGTGCTGACAACTTATATAACTTATATAAACATGATAAAAATATCATTGTTCGGCTGCGAATGTATTGAAATTGTGTGCGAACTGTATGACAAGACTCGAGACATTTTATGCTTAATTCCGATTAGACTGCGATTAGAGAGCCTTTCACCGCAAGCAGTGTTAGGGCTTATCATATGATTACAGAAGCAATTAATTTCTTGCTTTACAACCAGTTTTCGGGCACCGAATCTGTTTTGATAAGTCGAGTCAGTGTTTAGATCGAAATAATATTACATAAATTCGCTCTTTTGCGCACATTTTGACCAAATTTATAGTCAGGAATATAATGGTTTCGGAGAGTTATAAAACCGGAATATATATGCGTTTCGAGTAAAGGAATGAATGTTTGAGACGACGGTCTCGGTTCGGGTTTTGCGCTATTTTTCGCCTAACGTTTCGGCGATCGATGTGTGAGCGCACAGACACACGAATTCGTATGAATGCAATCGGAACTGCAGTTTCGCTATTCTCTGAGCTCGCAATCGGGAGAACATGGCTCAGGGGCTGACTCGAGTCCGACGAGTCAACCGTTGCATTACAATCAACAAAAAACTTTCTACTATTTCGACGACAATTGTCTTCATTTCGCAATCTTTCGCTACACAACACAAAAGCCAAACCGAAAAGTATGAGAACTCGAGCTAAACAACTGTCGAAACATCTCCCGAAAGAGTCGCCGGTTTAACACTACAGTCATGTTTATGTGCGATGTGTGCGATGTCTGCGCGTCTGTGTGTCTCTCGATGTTTGTGTTTTGATGCAACTGTTTTGGGTCTAAAAGCACTCCATAAAAGTTCGGCTGACAAGCGCCCAAAACACTGGTTATGAACGAATACACTGTATATTCGTATATATACAGCGTATAATCGAAACAGCAGTCGAACAGTACATATACCGCATATACTGTACAGAATCGAGGAATCGGGAGCAGAGAGTGAGAGAAGCGTTTGGTTATCAGACGCGAAAGCGACGGATCTCTGATAGTTGAGCACAAAAGCGAATGTCTGAGCGAACGGCTCTCACAACACATACGACTCGTCTCTTCTCTTCGCGTTAATGTCGTTTCAATTGGATTGCCATTCCGTCGCACTCTTTACTCACCCAATGATTCTTCCATCGATTCATGACGAACGAGGGGCCCAGAGTGCGCGCCGGGTTCATACTGGCCCCGCTCGCTGGCAGCTAATCAATCCAATTTGCAATTTCGGTAATTCGCGCGCAGACACCAACGCCCGGCCCAATCGGGTGGATGGATGTGCCATAGAAGACAAAAAGAGATTAAATCGAATTAGTTAATGTGGAAAAAACATAATTTATTTATTTCGCATTCATTTGTTTCAATTTTCAATTATAAGTTTTTGCATCGAATACATGAAATCGAAATCAATTAGAAGATTGAAGAGAAAAAATGTGAAACAGATGTAGAGTCGGCGTTAAAATTAAACAAAATGTCACAAAAAAAAACACAAACTTTTTCTACACTTATACTATGTATACCGGAATGAAACCGAATGTAAAAAACAGTTTCAGTTCATTAATTGTGGACTCGCTTTAGCTAACGATCCCTTTTCGCGATTCCAACTTTACTCAAGACGTCTCTCTCTCTCTCTCTCTCTCTCTCTCTCTCTCTCTCTCTCTCTCTCTCTCTCTCTCT